>VWZZ01000872.1:266847-302508 GCA_013399095.1 Psophia crepitans | reverse complement strand
TGCCCCGGCTGCCGCCCCCCACGCAGCCTCCGCTGTGGCCGTGTGCGCGCCCCGCTCCCTGCTCTCGGAGGGGTCGGCGTTCAGCGGTCAGTATCCCTCCGCCGGGGTCGTCACCCCTGGGTCCGGGCGAGTGTCTCCCCTCGGGCGAGGGCGGGCGGCGCAGGAGAGGGCCGGACCCGGCGGGGGAGCGGCGCTCTGCCGGTGACGCGGGCGAAGACCCTGTCCGGCCGCCACGGTACTACCGGCCCTGCTCCTTTAAGGGGGTTGGGCTCCCGGTGACCCTGCGTGATGTCCGCCTCTTCCTGGTTGCCATAGACACCGCCTTCCAGCGTCCCAAAATGGCGTCGCTGCCGCGAGAGGAGGTGTTCGAGAGGCGCGGGCAGGCCCCGGCCCCCAGCAAGGACTTCTGCCAGCTGCTGGTCACCCGGCGGGAGGTGGGTGCCGGGCCGCCTGCGGGCGGGGAGCGCCGTCTGCCCTGCAGCTCTCTTCCCCTCACCTCGCGATCGCCGCTTCTTCCTCTGCCCGGGAAGGAAGGCGGCTGGGGCCTGCCCCCGGCTCCTGAGGCAGCAGCGGCTTTAGTGAGGGCCCGTTCTTGGGGAGGGGCTGGTGAGGAGCGGAGGGGCGGCTGGCGGCGCTATGCCGGGGAAGGGCGGGGGTCGTCTCTTAGTGCCGCCAGTAGGTGCTGCTGGTTCGGCCTCCTGAGGCCTGGGAACGCCTTGCTGCAGCCTTGGATGTGGTGTCGGTAAGTAGCCGGGGAGCAGGTAAGGCTTTGCTGCCAAAAAGGGTTATTTTCTAGCGTAAGTGTGTCTGGACGAGGAGCCTCGAATGTGGGAGATTCCTTCTGCCTAGAGCATCCCAAGTCTGTGGGAATGGACTCTGGGTGAGGACCAGAGGAAGGCAGGAAAAAAGATCCTTCAGAAAGGTGAGTGAGTAGCCCTGTGAAGAGGTACATACACATGTGTGATTTTGTAACTTTAAAACAAACTTAAGTCTACTCCCAGAAATGCCTCACGAATAAATGAGATGCTGATATTTAAAGTAAATAAATAACAAATCCTTAAGTAACGTCGTGGTATTTCTCCTCAGGAAGGACAAGTTTAGTTTCTAGTTATTCAGAGTAACTAGACTTAAGGTGGGGGGAAACAATAGCCTAACATCTCATTCCAGGAAAACATAATTAAATTGCCCATCTGGGAATGGGAAGACTGTGTGTATTTTCCGTATGGTACCTTATGACTCTCTACATAACTGGTTTTATGATCAGGGCAATAAGCAGTGCTAAATATCCTGGAAGCGATTACTTTTTTTTTACTTTTCTTGAAATATGCTGCATACTGTGCTATATGAACATTTTTTTCAGAATAATAGTAATTGTCAGTGAGGAATATTTGGCAGTAAACAAGTAAGACTTAACAAATCTGATTATGAGTTTGTAAGGTTATGAAATAAAAATTTAAATCTTCTGCAATTTGTGTTTCATTTTTACCTATTTTTGACTGGCTTGACTTTGTATGTATAAGAGAGAAACATAGATGCTTGTCTCAGGCTGGGCATACTGATGTACAGGTTGTAAAGTTTCAAATTTTTTCTCTGAGAAAGTCTTAAAAATATCTTACTGGAACAAAACCCAGCATATTTTGAAACTAGAAGGAAGGGTTTTTTTGTTTTCCCAAAGTAAACCAAAATAGTGAACATATTTTCTTCCAGGGGTGAGGGAATCGTTAGGTTTATAATTAAGAAATTACAGTGGCAAACCAAAGTTCAGCTACAATTCCAAATGGTCTATGTTCTGTATGTTGTATGCTCCTTCATTTGGTCTCTTTGGTAGCAAGATTTTCTGTTTACATCACCAGGCTCTTTAGCAGTTTCAGAAGGGGGTTTGGTTTCATTCTAAACAAAAAAATAAAAATTTAAGGTAGAACTGACAAGGAAGCCTTAAGAAGCCCTGAGTTCCACCAAAACCGAGAGTAATTACAGTGCTGCACCATAGCTGGGAAATAGATGTTTTTCTGTAGCTGAAGTCTTGTAATGGGCCTGTCCCATTGACCTCATGGGAATCATGTCAGTGCTGTGCTTGTTCATGGAATATGTGAGTGTTATGAGTTTCTTACCATTCATTTTTGCACTCTGATAATAAGATGTTTCTTATTACCTTCAGGTTTTTGGTTCTTATATTAGTTTCCTGTCAAACACTTCAGATATCTATATTTGGGGTTGTTTTCAACTGCTCAAATATAACATTAAAACAAACCAAAGTCAGTTAACATAAACTGTGCAGAAGACACTGTAACTGTCAGTGGAAGTAAGTTAAAATTATTCTGTAAGTGTTTATTGTACAAAAGCATTACCAGGAAGTTAGTGTCCTTGAAAAAGAACTGATTTGAATTATTTGAAAAAAAAAATCATTTTGGTTTTATGAAGGTAAGATCATTTGAGTATAATGCAGGGAACATATATATTTGAATATATCACTGTATCCTCTGAAGCTGATGTATCTGATTCCAGCAAAACTTCCCAGTTCAATCACATTTGAATTCACTATTGCTGAAAACAACTAACTTTGCGTATATAATCTCTACAGTTTTAACTGCTGTATGCAGAAAACTTCTGGATTCTAGTTAGCCTTTCTGTAGGCTATGGAATCTCCTGAGAAGAGACCTGTGTCAAAAATAGTAATTGATGGTATATGCATCACTGATGTGCCAAGTTATGTAGCATGTAAAATATATTTAGCCATCCTGTGTTAGCACCTAGGGGGCCTAGCTCTTGGTTCACATTCCCAGTGTGCTATTTTGCAGCCTCCTAATAAATAATAGTCATTTCCTGAAAGACTTTACAGCCTAAGTCTCCAACCTTGCACATAGTAACATGAATGCTGAAATTTGCTGCTTTGAATAGTCCCATTCTTCGAAGTTAGAGGTTTCAAAACAGTCTATTGTTTTTCTTTAAAAACAAACAGGGAGTTTGTGGCTGCATGGTGGATTTGTATGAAGGCTCCCATATTTCTGTGAATGTTGCCCTACTTTGAATGGTCTACTTGGGCTTTACATGAGCATTAAATTCAAATGCTTCAGGAAGAAGTTATTTTCTGGGCATGTCTTATACAACTCCAGAGTGTGTGTACCTGTGGTCATGGCCAGGATTTCGAGGTGTCAAGTCAAACTGTCATAGAACCAGAAATCCTGTACAAATACAGAAGGTCTTAAGAATGTGTTAGGGCAAAAAATGTGGTTGAACGCAGAGGCCGTATCTGGGGTGAAAAGCAAGACCATAGCAGCAGGCGTTGTGTTCAAAAAAATCATGTGAAATGTCTGTGGCTTTTCTTTAGCTTTTCCCCTCATTCTAGAGAACTGACATCTTTCTTCCGTCATGCAACCTGATGTGTTAGGGGTGTTCTCTAGAAGGCATTTTTGAAATCGTCTGCTGCTGCCTCAAGATCGATATAGGAGGCCCAAACTATTTTATATTGTATAACTAAAAGTAAGTGAATTGGAATTTCTGTAAATTAAAAGAAAGGATGGCTCTGAGAGCAGAGTGAAGTTACGCATTAAGAAGTTCACTGAAGCTAAGTACAGGACAATAGTCAAATAAAGAGGACAACACAGACAAAAAGGGTAACTAGAGTGTGATACCACAGGAGCACACATCCTCAGCTGTAAGCATGTGAATTACTATATTACTGCAAAAATAAAATGGAAAACATTTATTTATTACTTTCAATATTGTTAGTTGTAATAACCAAGGTGTACTTCAGCATGCTTGTTTGTGTTTAACTCAAATCTAGAGAAACTAGGATATCTGGAAAAAGGAAAGCAGGGCCTGCTAAGGACAAACAATATATTGGAAGCAGACAAAAGCAGAGGCTACTTTGAACTCTTCAGTCAAATGAAACAGTTGGAGGAAAAAATTGCTAGAAATACACCCACTTGTCTGTGCGGATGTATTTGTGTCCGAAATGTGACAAGGAGACCCTGATGGTAACTTCATTTTGCAGCTAGACAGCTTCCATTCTAGATACAAATGCTATTTCAATTACATTTCAAAATTAGAGATGTTATTCAGGACTTTATAAACAAAGGTATTGACTACTCCGTAGCAAGCATGCATTTCAGTTGAGAAGTTAGGAAGATTACCAAATGGTTTCTGTATAAGCTACTTCAAGGAGGAAGCGTAAGGAGAAGGGGAGAGCCTTGTAGCTCATTGCAAGTAACTCTTCAAAAAGTAGACGGCACAGATGCATAAGTGAGTATTCATGGAATACAGTTCAACCAGTTGCATTGTACAGAGGCAGAGATCTTTGAACCGTCAGAGGAAAGAATTTTTTTTCAAGTAGCTATTTTAAGGCTGCAATCATAACTTTACAAATGCAGGGAAACTATCCCACATGTTTCTCTTGTGTGGGCATCTGCTAGTCCCACTGCAGAAATACAAGACTGAAAGAGACGACTTCAGGTCATCAAGTCCTAGTTCCTGCTGTTTCATCCAGCGACATAATAGATCTTCGTGGCGTAAATGGGACTTAATGTGTTTCCATAGTAGTGAGGCTTTTTTTGCTTTGCTGCTTCACATGGAACAACTGCTCCAGTTCATCACTTCCCTGATGCTTAGAAATGCAATTATACAGACTAATTTACAGCTTATTTTGTGTGTGGATATCTTTTAGCTTGAATACTGCCCTTGTGTGTAGGTAACAATGTTATTATGTATGTGTGTATATATATAAGCATGTTATATACATTTAATAAATGTGCCCTCTTAGAATATCCCCAGCTGGAAGGGACACATAAGGATCGTCAAGTCCAACTCCTGGCTCTGCACAGGACCAGCCCAATCAGAGCAGATGACTGAGAGCGTTGTCCAGACGCTTCTTGAACTCAGCCAAGCTCAGTGCTGTGACCACTTCCCTGGGGAGCCTGTTCCAGGGCCTGGCTGCCCTCTGGGTGAAGAACCTTTTCCTGATCTCCAACCTAACACTACCCTGTTGCAGTTCCATGCTGTTCCCTCGGGTTCTATCGCTGGGCACCGGAGGGAGGAGATCAGCGCCTGCCCCTTCGCTCCCCCTCATGAGGAAGCTGTAGGCCACCGTGAGGTCTCCCTTCAGTCTCCTCTTCTCCAGGCTGAACAAGCTAAGGGACTTCAGCTTCTGCTCACACGTCTTCCCCTCTAGGCCCTTCACCATCTTGATAGGGTTGGTTTTGGTTTTTTCAGTTTCCCCTTGTGAAAGAGACTGTCTACTTCCTGGTCACTTTAGCATCTTTTTTCTGCATTTCTTCCCATTAGAACTTTTGCTTTTAATAAATCTTTTGAGTGCCATGTTACTTCCCTTTGTCTTCTGGAAAATTCTGTGTGATTTAAATTTTAGGGTTGTATTTAATTTTCTCTACCAAAATCACATTAGTGACTCTTGACCATTCTTTGATCTGTTATTAGTCCAATGGCTTTCTCTTCTGTCAACTTTCAATTTATAACCTGTTGGTTTATGGCAGAAATTATTTCTAAATTAATGACGTTGCCATTTGTACTTTTCAATTTCTTTTTTCTTCACTTGAGAGTGCCACACAATCTTTCAAAATAAAATTTCTTATAAATTGTCTAACAGATAAGTACAGGTTTTGAAAAGTGCAAGAGAGGAATCCACATGGTGGGGTAGTGTAGAAAAAATTGGCCCCTTATTTTGGTCAAACAAGGAATATACACACACACACAAAAAAAACCCCAACCAGCTACCCTGATGCTTAATCTGCTTATAGGACAGACTGATAACTAGAAAGATGCGGCTGAAAACAAAAGAAACATAATAGGAAAATCATCCACTCAATGTGTAATTAATACTAGCATCTGTCACCATTTAATGAATGCTGCACTAATCAGAGGATTTTGTCATGTTAGTAAAATGTTTAGCTACTTCCCCATAAAAGGCAGGCATCGTATGTATACAAAACTAACATCCTTCTGTGCAATATTACACATAACAGGTGGGATGACTGAATTTTATCAAATATGTAACTGCAGAATGGTATGTTTGGTCAGAGATCAGCAACTAGATTCTCTAACAAATATATACAGGACATTTAGATGAGCAAATAGTGTCAGTAACTAGACAAACAGTTCTGATGACTGTTCCTCTTCTTTACCCATCATTGCTGCTATAGTTTAGTGTTCACTCCTACATCTTCAATCAGTTTCTGATTAAATCAATATATTCTGAGCACAGCATATCATTTCGGATACTGAGAGCTCATATTTTCTTAAAAGATCCTGTAATTAATTGCTTTCATTTCAAAAATAAAGTTGTTTTCTTGCTTTTTGTAGCTGTAAGTAAAAATTCTGAACCTACAGCACTTAAATCTTAAAAAAAAATTTTAAAAAAATCCTTTTTCAATAAACAACCTGTCTCCATGTCAGATTTCTATAAACCTTTAGTTAAACAAAAATCTTAGCATTTCAATAAAAAGTTAACTATAAAGTTAACTAAATGTTACCTTTGTATCTTGGGCTTGTTTTTAAGTCTTAATGATGGCGATTGATATATAACCTCTTTGACTGACTGAACAGAATAGAATAGAATAGAATAGAATCATTAAGGAAGAGACCTCAAGGATCATCCAGTCCAACTGTCCCCCCCCACCTATTAACCACTAAACCATGTCCTTCAGACCATAACATTTGAAGTGCTTAGGCCAGATGGATTGGGGAAAAATAAATAACAGATGTTATTATAGTATAGTAATCAAGCTAAAATTAATGTCCTGTTATACAAAACAAGTTGTTGCAAGGTAAGTTTGAATTTAAGTAAAGATCTGTGGGAGATAAACCTTTTTCCAAGGCATGCTATTTTATTTGCTTCTGAAACCCAAAGGATGCCATACCAGTTATTGCCTAGCTGGAACAGTTCTATTCAAGTCTCTTCTTTCACATTTCAAACGGAGAATTTGAGTTCTCAACAAACAAAAAGAGTGCAGAAATGTCTCTAAAGGGAGTTTAAAAAGCAATAGTTTTGTTATGAGCTATTTTTATAGAGGACTTAATTGCACAAAATTAGCAACAACTTCTTGTTGTCTTAAATGAGACAAGCGTAGTTTGGTGACTGCACGTTAAGGAAGCCATTTTGTTCCACCTCAGGAAATGCTCTGTTATTCCAAAATAATTTAACACTTCTGTGATAATGGTATCACACAGTATTAATTATTATGAGGATAATGTTTGTTAAGCCTAAAATACATCGGGAAATCTTCTTTGCTTTTTTGCTCTCCATAAGTCAGACATCTAAGTAAACAGTAGAGGTGCTTGGAAAATTGAAAGAGTTTCTCTGCGGAAATAGTGCTGTATCAGAAAAACATTTATATTATTGTCAGGTGTTTCTGTCCAAACCTACAATATATTGGTTTAGCACTGTTGTGATGTTGTGTTATAGTTTGGATGCCTGACGGTATCTCTCACTTCTTCCATAATGCGCCACCTCTGGATGTACACAGTTGCTAGATCTTATCCATAAGGTTTGGGGGAAGATTTGGGAATTCTTCAGTCATGCTACAATATTGAAGATATAATCCAGCTCAAGAACCCAACTGACATAGGAAAATTTGGACTTGTAACAACTGAAATGCAATTTGTGATGTGATGCAGTAGTAATGTTGGTATTTCAGGGCTTTCCTTATTGGTGGATCAAAGTTTCTCTGCAGAAGGCATCACGTACAGCAATATAAGTGGTGGATTTTTTCTTTTCCAAAAGACTCAATTCTCTTTTTTTTTGTTTGTTTTTCTCCATGAACATTACTAAATGCCTAACCCTGTGAAACATTCATTTATGAATCTGAAAATAGAGATATAACTGATATAGAGTCCTTAAATGGCTATTACTTGCCAAATTCTGTTGTTCGTGAGCCTATAGTAATTCAGTACTGTCATGTGGGCTTATAAAATTCCTTTTTCAATAATGGATGAGCTGTTATTTGAAGAGGCATTGGAATATTTGCATATCAATTTTAGTTAAGGTATGTTAAATATAATAAAGTTTTTTTAGTTCATTCTCTATTACCATTATTTGCTGTTAATCTGCTTTATTTGTATCACTGGTAGCCTAGAGATGAATTTTTTTCTTTTGTCTATGCTGTGTAACTAGTTTTTAGTATACAAACGACAGTATCACACTGAATTGCAATGTTTAAGCTCCCATTTTATTTTAAGTATTATGCATGGCTTTTATATTTGTGGCTTTCTTCAAAGGTATCATGCTTGATCTAGTTCTGCCTGCCAAGAATGATTTTTCAGGTTGTGAAGGTGTAATAGTTTCTCAAGGTAAGGAATCACTACTTTCTTCTGCTTAATTAAGTAAATGTTTCCTACTGTACCTGAGTGTCTGTTGTTTACATGTTCATTGTTGTCAGTGTTTGTTCTTCCAGAGAAAGATTTAGTTATATTCTTCACTTGCCTTGCTGTAGGTAGTACATCCCTTATCCCTGTTGCTCTGTCTTGGGAAACCTCAGGAATAATTCTACTTCTGTGTTACCAAAGGTAAGTTTGTGTTCCTGTCTGTTCTCTTGTTTCCCTTCTTCCTGCTTCAATGTTAGGAAAACAATTGTGTCTTCTTTTCTGTTGCCGTTATTAACCAAGAGCAATTTTCCTTTATTTGTTTGCCACATACACTGCAGCATTCATTGTGAAGAACCATCAGATACATTTACTTGACTAGGTGCACCATATTTATACTTTGTTCATTTATCAAAAAACAATTAAATGCACTTAGTAATGTGTTCAAGGGAAGGAAGAAGGAAAAAAGCATAGAAGGCAAAGCTAGAAAAGGACCGGGATTTTTATCTTAAGGTGTGCTAGGCTCTGACAGGTTTGATCTAACGATGTGCCAGTTTAAATTAGAATTTGTTTTTAAATAAACTTGCTAAATTTGGTCCAAACTGCTCTGTGGATGCTTATTGTAAAGATTTACTTGATTTTGATTGGGTATAAACTAAATCAATTTGTGTTAAACTGAAACAAGCTTAAATTAAACTGAAGTAAAAGTGCCTGCAGCTTTTGGGTGGACTTCACTAAATAGATTCAAATTGTGCACTGGGTGCGACCAGTGTAAGTGTCATTTGTTGGATGAAACCTGAATTAGACAAATTGTCTGGAGAAGTGTAGTGACTAGGAGAAAGAACGCTAGTGCCCAATAAAATGATCAAAATCATTTGTCAAAAAAGGCAAAATGATATTGTAGAAGCAGAAGCCTGGGAGAGCATCTGAAGTTCTAAATAACGTGAGATGATAGTGAACCATAGAGTGAAAGGAATGACAACAGATGGGTGTAGTACTGAGTAGATAACTGACAGAGAAAAGGAGCTGTATTGGGGTTGCATGACAATGTTTTGGTACCAAGGGGCTACAGGGTGGCTTCTGTGAGAAGCTGCTAGAACTTCTCCAAGTCTCATAGAGCCAATGCCAGACAGTTGGCATTACAGACCCACCGCCAGCCAAGGCCAAGCCTATCAGCGACAGTGGCAGCGCCTCTGAGATAACGTGTTTAAGAACAGAAAGAAAACCTGCACAACTGCAGCTGAAGAGAGGAGTGAGAAGATGTGAGAGAAACAACCCTACACACACCAAGGTCAGTGAAGGAGGGGGAGAAGGTGCTCCAGGCACCAGAGCAGAGATTCTCCTGCAGCCTGTGGAGAAGACTATGGTGAGGCAGGCTGTCCCTCTGCAGCCCATGGAGGTTGATGGTGGAGCAGATATTCCACCTGGAGCCCATGCTGGAGCATATGGATGCCCAAAGGAGGCTGTGAGCCCACAGGAAGCCCATGCCAAAGCAAGTTTGCTGGCAGGACTTGTGACCTCGTGGGGGACCCATGCTGGAGCAGTCTGTTCCTGAAGGGCTGCACCCCATGGAAGGGGACCCACGCTGAAGCAGTTCATGAACTGCAGCCCGTGGGAAGGACTCCCATTGGAGAAGTTGGTGGGGGACTATCTCTGTGGGAGGGACCTCACGCTGGAGCATGGGAAGAGTGTGAGCAATCCTCCCACTGAGGAGGAAGGAACAGTAGAGACGTGTGATGAACTGACCCCAACCTCCCTTTCCCATCCCCTGTGCTGCTCAGGGGAAAGGAGGCAGAGAAATCGGGAGTAAAGTTGAGCCTGGGAAGAAGAGAGGGATGGGGAGAAGATGTTGTTAAGATTTGGGTTTATTTTCTTATTACTTGACTCTGATTTGATTGGCAATAAATTAATTTTGTTGAGTCGGTTTGTCCATGGTGGTAATTGGTGTTCTGTCCTTATCTCGACCCATGATGATTTCATTATATTTTCTGTCCCCTGTCCAGCTGAGGACAGACAGTGATAGAGCAGCCTCCAGCCGGGGTCAACCCACCACAAGGACGTACTTGTCACCACATCAGAATGGCTGCACAGTGTGGTGGCTCCTTTAGTGTCCCTGTCATTTGATCAGGTGGAATTACAGCTGTAAAGAGACAGGAAGGAAACTCTGAAAACCACATTGAGAGTGTTAGTCTGTTCTTAGGAAGTGTGATGAGATTGTAGGGGTCAGCACAATACATGTTTCTAAAAATTTAGAATAAGAGATGCTGAAAGTGAGCTGACCACATAAGAATATAGGAAAAGAGTTTTCAGTAGATATTAGACTGGCTGCAGATACATACAAATCAGGCTGATAAGAAGTATCCCAGAAGGGAGCAGTGGGATGATGATTGAACTAAAACTTCATCTGTAATCAAAAGGATTGCCAGTTATATGCACAGATTGCTGGAAGAGGACTTTCCACTGGAACACTGCTGTACTTCAGGATTTTTTATACACATAGCAGGGAGCCTGACTGCTCTGTTCTTTGGGTTTTTTCCACTAATGAAGAAAAAAAAAAATAAAAAAATAAACACAAAGAAACAACGAAACAGAAGACATTTGAAGCACAGACTAGACCTGAAATTGTAACAAGGAGACCTTGAAACTGAAATACAGAGGACAAAACTAAGAGAAATGGTTTGAAATGAAACCTATCAGGGACTTATCCATCTGGAAAGGAATGTTACGTCTGGCACTTAGCTAGAATCCTTTGTTCTGTTAAATAGTGGAATGATCTCTTTGTGGCGGTCTTATCTAGGTCTGCCTGTTTAATCACATTAATAAATGGCAAGTATCATGCTCATAATTGAAGACTGATCCTCAAGAGTAATTTTTTATTCCCCTCGATACTGTTGCATTGCCCTCAGCACATACTCCCCTCCCTTCTGCATTGTCTCTCGCTCTTCTGCTCTTGTATTGTTTCTCTGATCTGTGTGCACAAGTCTGCGTAAAGGTAGAAGTTAGCCTCCAAAGGACCTGTGCTGTACACATCTGTGATAAAGATCTGTAGCTTTTTATTTTCTTTCTTATTTTCTTGCCTTTTTTCTTTTTTCCCCTGCAAGCTCTGGGAAAGCCAGTGAGGAAAGCTACTAATATGGGAATAAACCAGGTACGTAACTGAGAGGAAGGGAGGAGACCATGGCGAGGCAGCAGATTTCTTGCTCAAACATAACTATTGGGTTCCCCAAAGGAAGAGACAATTATTTTTTCCAAGCTTTTTACTCCATCTTCCTCCTTTATTTTACTAAAATGTTTTTCAGATACTTTAAGTGGAAGCTTTTGCTAGTCATGCGCACGCGTGCTCGCACACACACACATGCGCAGAGCTAATCCCTTACCTTGAGTGGGTTGATGTTTCTGAGTATGAGTGAAGTGGGGGGGAAATGAACAGCTTCATAGTTGCTACATGTGAAATTTTGGAATTGTGATATTTCTTTTCTTCTCCATGCACTTGAAATATTTGTAAATAGCAACTCACAAAGCAGTTTGTATTGACGCCAGAAAGTCATCTTTCTTTCCATATATGCCATTGTCTTTACAGTTGTACTCTACTGCCATCAGTTTTACTTTTGTTTGATAACTAAATTGTTTTTTCTTTTCTTGCTATTAATAGTAATTCTTTTTTTTTTTTTATCCAAAACCAAAGCAGATGAGGGGAGGGAGGTACGTGGGCTTGCACAATGACTCTTGTGAACCTGAGAAGAATCTGTACAAACCTTCAAATACACACTGTTGTCCCAAATTTCAACCTGATGGTCTGAGAGAACCTTTGTTTCCCTTGTAGAACAGTTTCTTTAGCACAGCATGTTAGGTTTGCACTTCAGACTCTTTGGTTTATCTGAATTGCATATCCCATAGAAAGACTGAAAAATGGACTATATCTAATAAATGCCAGAGAGACGTAACTTCCCCCCGCATGATTGGACTACCCTGTGCAGATGCGATCCTGTGAGTGTAGACAAAGCAGCAATGTGTATAACTTCCTGTACTGTACAAATGCAAACACAGAATTTTGTAGCAATTGTCACATGAAGCGTGGGTGTTGTAAGCCCTACTTTCAATTTGAAAAAAGGCAATAATTTGCCCAAAGACAAGGAAAAAGCATCCAATTTCACAGAAATAACAGGGAGCAACTAGTACCTCTTTGATTCCGTATTGTGCATGCCTGAAACGTGGAATGGCATCAGTGCATGGGTTCAGTTTAATTTCAGTTTGGTGAGCTCTTGCACTGTTGCACTCAGATGCAGTTCATTTTTCATTCTTACTCATAGAAAGTTTTTTTCCTTCAATGACTTTGGGGAACCTTAAATAAATGGAGCCTTCTTTAACTGCAACCTCTTGATAGTCCATTGTATCTTGTTATCAAACGGAGCATGTCAAAACCTGCCAGCAGTTTGGAGGTGCTTGGGCATTGCTGCACACGCGCACACACACCCCCTGAAACCAGCGTAATTCATTCTGCCAGGCTGCGTTTGCTAGTGAACGCTATTCACATTCTTGCACATTAACCCAATCAAGACTCCTAAAATAATCTCCTTTGGCCGATCATAGCAAAGTAACAGCTTTAATTGCACATGTTCAAGTCAAGCAGAAAAATAAACGCTTTGTTCTGTTGTGGCAGGTCAGGATGGCCGAGCGGTCTAAGGCGCTGCGTTCAGGTCGCAGTCTCCCCTGGAGGCGTGGGTTCGAATCCCACTTCTGACAGCTCCCTTTTTGGGCCCCTCACAAGGAAGACATTGAGGCCCTGGAGCGTGTCCAGAGAAGGGCAACAAAACTGGTGAAGGGGCTGGAGCACAGGTCTTATGAGGAGCGCCTGAAGGAACTGGGACTGTTTAGTCTGGAGAAGAGGAGGCTCAGGGGAGACCTTATTGCCCTCTACAACTACCTGAAAGGGAGTTGTGGTGAGCTGGGGGTTGGCCTCTTCTCGCAGATAACTAGCGACAGGACAAGGGGGAACGGCTGCAAGTTGCGCCAGGGGAGGTTCAGGTTGGAGATGAGGAGAAATTTCTTCTCGGAAAGGGTGGTTGGGCATTGGANGGAGCTGGGTCTCTTTAGCTTGGAGAAGAGGAGGCTGAGGGGTGACCTCATCAATGTTTATAAATATGTTAAGGGTGAGTGTCGGGAAGACGGAGCCAGGCTTTTCTTGGTCTCATTAAGTGATAGGACAAGGGCCAACGGGGCCAAGCCGGAGCATAGGAGGGTCCATGTTAATATAAGGAAAAACTTTTTCACTGTGAGAGTGACAGAGCACTGGAACAGGCTGCCCAGAGAGGTTGTGGAGTCTCCTTCTCTGCAGACATTCAAAACCCGACTGGACACGTTGCTGTGTGATGTGCTGTAGGTGGTCCTGCCTTGGCATGGGGGTTGGACTAGATGATCTTTCAAGGTCCCTTCCAACCTCTAATATTCTGGGTTTTTTCTGGGTTGGTTTTTTTTAAAAAAAAAAAAAAAAAAACAAGGGTCAAAGCAATCATATCAACTCTGTTTTCTTCTGTGCTTCCATCTCTCTGTATGATTAAAAACTTCAAATCGCACAACCCTTCCTGAATCCATCTTTCTCCAAGACCGTAAGAAATGTGCTATATATTGTAGTAGTTACAAAATAGTTTGTGGAGTTCATAATTGAGACCACTGAATGTTTGCCATCTCTGTAACTATCAATTTCTTTAACTGTTTCATAACATCTTCTGAGATACCTATATGTTTCTTGTTATGCTGTACAAAGGCACAGTGGGAATATTTATTTAAACAAAGGATATCCTTTCACTGGCAAGAATCTACCTAGTTTTGGAGGCAGGAGGAGAAAAAAAAAAGGAGACAACAGATTCTTCAGTTCCAGAAGATCTGCATTCTTGCTTGTAAGTTAATCACAATTTGCCATTAGTAGCCTTAGCTGAAACAATTGCCCATGCGTGTTACCGTTCTTCAACAGCTTATCCCGCAGGGATCAAAGTAGTGTTGGCTGTAGCTGCATCAGCGTCAATGCAAAAGGATAGCCTCACTCTAGCTCTTTATAAAGTTACTTAACATCATCTTTTAGTTCTTTTGCAAATGCCTGTGTATTGTCAGTGCTACTTGTTTAGCTATACGTGGTTGCCACTTCTTGGTGAAAAATGAGTAAAATGTTAAAGTACCAATTTTGGATGTTTTGAAGTGACCTGGAAGCCTAAGCTTCATTCACCTGCAAAATGAGCGTATCTCTGTCTAAGCTACAGATTTCCGTTGTCCTGTTGAAATTTGCCTTTATTGCTTATGGGGTCAAAGTTGTAGTGTGGATGTAGCTGCAACTGCATGAAGAACTTTACAGTACTATAGTATCAGCTGCCTCATTAGATGTGGCTGTTAGAATAACAGCAGAACTATGGCAGGAGGAGGGCTTTTTCGTGAGTAAAACTGCATCTACACTAACAGACTGGAAAGATGAAGCTGGTAGTTTTCACTGTGCTAATTAATTTCAGAATTTAAAAAAAATATATATCTAGTGAAGGCATTTGACTTCATAGCTTGGAAATTGAGCTTAGGTTTACAAATTTAGGCCATAGGTTAGCTGGTACTGGCTTCAAGCAATCAATTAACTGAAAGATCTATGGGTATACAGATCACAGCTTTAGAAACATCTGTCTTGTAGTTATGTCCTTGATGTTTCAGTAATGCTGTTATTTATTCCACCTTTATTTTGTAAAGATTTATGTGAGGGTGAAGTGGGTGGGTTTTATACTGAAGTGCATGAAAATTGAATGCTTTAAAAAAAATAGATATATTTGAAATTGTAGCAAAAATGCAACAATATTCTGCAAGAGAAAATGAGATAAAATGGGCTACAGCAGCATTTGAATACCCTAATTTTGAAACCAAATAGTAAGGCAATGTAAATTTTTACAGTCTGCTCCATTCCACAAAACCCAGCCAAAAACAAAGTGGGGTTTTTTTGGTGGTTTTTTTTTTTTTTTGGTGGGGTTTTTGTTTTTTGTTTTTGTTGGGGTTTTTTTTTAAATCTGTGGGAAAATAATAGAATATGGGATAAAACAGCCTGGGAGAAGCGATTCAGTAGAGGTAACGTCACTAAAACTAGCTGAGAACGTGACTGCTTTTTTTTGGTAGAAGATACAATGGCTCCTTCACTGCAGAGGGGAATGAGGCTTGGACTGCAGTGACAAATCTGAGGCCACTGGGGGTTTAGGGCACTCACCTGGGACTGAGGAAAATATTTGAATCTAGATCTAAATGATCATCTAAATGATTCAGGAGTCACTATCCTCCTCTAATGAATGTTTAAGTATTTAAAGTAGAACAAATTGAGAGTGAAATAGGGAAAATCAATCTCCAAATAACCTGTAATCTGAGAAATTATATTTTGAGTTACTAGTTTTAAGCAAAGCAGAAGGATGACTCTGGGGAGGTTTGAAATCCTAAAAATGTATGCTGGAGAAGGAAATGGTTTCTTATATGTGCCTTTATAACAGGGCTTCACAAGTCACACTGCCTTTCTTCAGCTTCCCCCAGGTTTCTCATTATACAGCCCAAGTCTGTCATGTGAGACTTGTCTCTAGTTCTGTAACTTCTGAAATAGATTAAATCAAGGGAACGTTGAGCCCAGCATCCTTGAAAGATGGCTCACCATAAGACAAACTTCAAATATTATTTTCTCATATAATGTAAATAGTACTATGCTTCTGGTAGTCTACAGTCTGGATTAATTTTTACAATATGTACTTCCTAAATAGTTTATCTGTTGCTAATTTTCACTTAAATATTTTTAGTTGTTCTGTTTGTTTAAAAAAAATCACTGTGACTTTTTACCCAAAGCCTTGGCTGGTTGCCACTGTTTAGATTTGGTTCTGCTCATCCTTCCAGCCTCTCTCTCTTTTCATAAAGAAATGCCAATGGCGTACGCAATGTGGTAGTGAATTGCTTTAACACTTGCACCTCCAAATAATCGAGAATGAAATGTGTCCATGGCAACCAGGATGAACTTGTAATCATTTCCATTCTTCATCTTTTTAATCTATGCAAAAAGTCTAGCTATTACAGAATCTATGCGATGTTTTTCTTCGAAATAACCATGTGCTAGCAAATTACCAAGGCAACTGTAGTTTGTCCTGGGTATTTGTACATAAGGAAGTTTTTAAATGGAATAGCGCTATTGGCAGTTTGTTCCACTGTAAATCAAAGAGTAATGTTTAGAAAACATACAGTGGCATTTAATATAATTACTTGAGTATTTTACTTTTCCTGTGCCTCTGCGTGTTGGCCTGATTTTCCCGTTCTGGCAGGAAGTTCTGTTGCAGTGTGCTTCCTAGGACAGCAATTAAGAAGAGAAGAGGTGACTGAAATACATATTTTTGTAATTTTTTGAAGTTTTTGAAGTTAGTATTAGAATGCTTTGGAATTTATAATTGTACAACAATACTACACAAAAGTGAATGTTTATAACCATGTTAAAACATCTACTGTAATTGTTTTAAAAACAGGAGAGGTGTTTCATTAGTAGATTAGTGGCTTAGTGTTCCATTTCAGGGTTGGTTGAGCTGTATAAAGATGAAATTTTATTCAAGAGTCTATGCACACTCTAGTGTTTGAATAAAATATGTTCTTGTACACCTGTATGTGCATAAACTTACATTATAGAGAAATACACTCATACTCACAAAATACTAATCAAAAAAATATGTAGAACACTTACTGTGGCAAGTTCATCTTGCTTACACCAGTGCAGAATTTGGGTGAGCATCTGCTAACTGTATACACATAATTTTATTGCCCTGTATAGCCTAGACTGAAAAGTAGATATGAATGTATTTAATAACAGATCACAATAGATTGTAATCTCTTGTCAAATGTAGTACCGCTTTTTTAAGAATTAGACTTCTAGATTTGTGTGTAGTTAAATCTCTAAGGTTACACAGGAAATTAATCTGAAGAATGTTGTTAGGTACTAAAGTTCAAAATTTGAAAAGCAGCAGTCATCGTTAATCAGTTTTGGTATGTGGTTTTGGGGGCAGGTGGGTATTTTCTTCTTCAGTTACACTCAGCATTTCCATACCAAGAAATTTTGTTTGTTTGTTTTTAAGAAATGTCACTTCCAACAGCAAGTGAAAAGGGTGAGAGAAAGCATGTTAACCAGGTTTCTGTTCTTCTTTAACAATGATTTTTTTTTACTATAATATGCTGCGTTCTTACATACCATTTTGAAGGGTATGCAGGCTGAGGAGCGTGTAGAAAGATGTCTTTTCTTTCTCCATTTGCATATCGGTTTTCTTCTGACCTTATTCTCACCTCATGTTTTCCACAAATAAGAACGGACGTAGCCTCACGTGCTGAGTCTCCCTCCATTGCTGGAGATAAAAAGAGGTTTTGCAAATACAGTGCAGCATTCACTGTCCAGTGATCCCCGTGGTGGGCAGCAAACACACTCGTTCTGAGGCCTTCCCCAGGTAGTAAGATCATCACCAAAACAGAATGACAAGTGATTTACAATCTCTTTTGTGTTGAATCGTCGTGTTACCAGTGGTATATTAAGTGGTGTTATTTTAGCACCATGGTTGCCTATACTGTGCATGTACATTATAGAAATGTTAACTCTGCTATTATAAAATTTCAGTGGTGTAATTTATTTTTCATATATTAAAATCTAGAATTTAATGATTGGATGAATGGGTTTTTTTCCCCTTCAAAGAGGTAGCTTTCACTGCAAAGGAATAAAGATTTTGTGTGTGTGGTTGTAAAATAGGATGAAATTGTGCAACTGGTTTTTCTTTTATTTGTATAGTAAGGGTTATTTTACAGAGGATTGTAGATATGTCTGAGAGTTAATCGAAGCTATTTTGTATGTATGCTGTCAGAAATAGGATTCAGTAATTCCGATTGCCCCCTATAATGATATATTAACCACAGTAAACATCAAAATGATAAATTTTAGCTGGCTATATTTGACATTCAGATGTAGATGTTAAGCATTTATTCAAACTTATTTGCAATTACTGTATATTATATACTGTATCCTGTTGTATATTACCAACAGCATACAAACAAGAGCTGAGAAATACAAAGATTATTGGTGTGCCTTAGCAGATTGTCTGGAGTCTGAGCTTTAATTTCAAAATTAATGATGAAAGTGAATGCAACTCATTGGGAGTTACAAATACGTTAAAATCTAACATTAAAAATCAGCTTTAAAATCTACATTTAGACACAGAAATACCAGAGGCATCTGAAGTTAAATTCCACATTGAGAGATGTAAACCACTGTCATCAGATCTAAGATTAGTAATAGTAAATTTAACTCTGTGTTTTTCAGTCAGTATATTTGAGTAGTCTTCTGTGGATTATTGACAGTTAACTCAAAGCTTACTTTTAATTTTCCTTTTCTATAGGCCACTAGAAAAAATTAGACTCTGTGGAGTGTATTTTTTGTATACACATGTGTGTGTTTATAGGTGTATCCCTCACTAATGTTCTCATTCATCAGTTTTATCACTCAGTGTGTCAGGAATCCACATATATATATCTCAATGTAAAATCCTCACTTTTCTCAGTGAAATGGAAGGGGAAAAACAGATTAATATTAGTAAGATTACAAGATTATCTTTTTTTAACCTTGCCTATAACAGCAGCTGAATCCTACTTCTGGCTTGGAGCGTGGTCTTTATGACAACTTGCGTGAAGGAAGAGACGTGATTCCAACTTTCCTCTCCTCCAGACCCAGCAACGAAACAGAAGTCACTATTAAAAACTGACACACTGTTCAAGCACATATGTAATGTTTTAAGAGAACTCTGGGAAAATTACTGACAGCCAGGGCCACTTGTTCTCCGTCATTTCATAGCGACACAATTTACTATTCGTGTTAATCTTTTGTCTCAGTTGCGTGCTTTGCCATGCAGGCTGTTTGCTATTTCTCTGTCTCTGAAAGTGTGAGTTGAGTATGTACTTCTGGAGAGCTTTTCCCAGAGTTTTCGGACAGTCTAACAGCTGAGCTTTGAACTGTCCTTAGTTTTGATTTTAACAAAACGTTAAAATGACAGTTTAACTTCTGATACTGCCACTTTTGAATGCCCGAGCGTTGAATGGGTGTTTCTACTTAACCACCGAACGCCCGATGAATTGTGCCGCTGCAACTAAAGGAAAAGCAAAAGAGAATATTTATAGTTTTGCAAGTTGAGTTGTCACTAAACGTGTTTTAATTTCTACAAGCAATTTGCACGCAGGGGTTGGGAATATTTTCTTTGTATGTAAAAACATTTCATTCCTGTCTAGGTGCATTATGGGATGTTTATTGTCCTTTGAAGCATGTTGTAGGGCTGCTGGTAATGTAACCGTGGTCTGATCTCTTATGATAACTGTGTTTTGGGAATGTAGCAATATTTACACAACTGGAGTCCTGGATCTCAGCAATGTATTTATCTCATGATACTGATCCTTTCTTTTTTCTTTTTCTTTTTTTGCTTCCACAATTGTAGGTAATTTTTAGGTGGTGGAAAATCTCACTTAGGAATGAGTTTCGTGAATCGAGGCCTGGAGAAATTAAAGAATCCCAGGAGGACTTTTTGGATGATTCATCTCTGCATAGTAAGATGACAATAATAATTACAAATTTGCTGTGGCATATAATGGAATAATCTAGAAATATTGATCTGTAATAACTTTCATTGACGATGTGATTGCTTTGGCTAACAGGCTTTTTTATTTGAATTTATTAATATAAATTAATGTATGAATACTGGAAAAACAAAAGGACATAACAGTAAATGTGAATATAGGATAAATCCCAGCAACATTGATAGTTTCATTTTAAGACAATGACAGAAGTATTAGCAATGAAAATCAGCCAAAGACTAATAACTTAGTCTTTATAATGCTCTGTGCCAGCACATTTGGGTTTATGGCCATGTCATGAGCCACCAGGATTCCCAATCTGAGTTAACATAAGTAACACCAAGTGCAACAGGTACTTGATATTATACAAGTGTAACATGACTTTAGGATAGTACAGCCAGAAAAAGAAAGGCAGTAGGGACACCACTAAATACACCTCAAAAAGTAGATTTATAGAGCTGTGTTCCAACCTGTTCCTGACAGACTGGCCACTGAGACCTTCCGAAATAATTCTGCCCTTTCCCAAAGTTCCAGGGCACTATGCGGCTATTGCTCTGCATCTTATTTCTGTCCATAGCTCTTGCTGTTCCACACATTCAGATGTTTTTACACCTCCTTCTTGCCTCCTGTTAAGAGGAGCTTTGCTGCTCTTCTATTATTTTTTCCATAATTCTCTGCAAATACATGTACTGGAACAATATTCTAGTTATCCTTCCTGAATTTTTGCCAAATGAGTGTTCAAATAAAAGACTCCTCACCAAGACCCATGGTTTTCTACTAAATATTTGGTACACCCCTACCAGCACAATGTTTATCTGTTGTTAAGTTTTAGTATTTCCTGTTGTTATCTCCTAGTTCTCATTCCTAAGATTTTATCTGTTTTCACATGGTTGGAGATTTGTAGAAAAAAATTGTTTGGAAAAACAAACAAAAAAGGTGCTTAAATTATTTCTAATGGGCATAGGAAGAAGAGTCCCCTGCAAATGAAACATTTTACCAATAGCCCATACAGGTATTTGAAGACTCCAACAGAAAACTGAAGAAGTAAACATTTTGTAATAAACATTAAAATTTTACTAAATTTATACTAACAACCATACAGCTGTAATATTTGTTTTGATGCATTTTCTTTTCTTTTTGGACAGTGAAGTAAGATATCATTAGTTTCTTTTCACAATCTCAACAGAGCCAAAAGGGAAGAGCCAGATTTTGTACACAGCTAGATTTTCATTACGGTTTTGCGAAGATGGAAAATGAATTGATAATACTGTAGGGCAAGAGAAGAGATCTGTTTACATTTTTGGATGAGTGAACAAATATTACAAGTCACCAGGCAGTAACCAGCACTCATAGGATGAAAATTTCACAGAAAAGCTGAAGTTCAATATACTTTCATAGTCAGTTCATCATTAGCTGCAGATACATTTATAAAGCAAGATAAATACAGCTAAATATATATTTTAAATAGCCAAACCAGGTCACATTGTTATCTTAATAAATAAATTATTTTCAAGAACAACTCAAGGAGCAGCAAATATTCGTGTGGTAGTCTGCTTAATCCTTCAACATGAACTAGATGCACACTGCAAACAGCATCATTACTCCTAGTGTGCAAAAATTTGGAACATTCTTACATACCAGCTTGAATTAGATCAGCCAGACAATTTTTAGTTGACTGTGTAGATCATTTTTGTACTTGCATAAGGAATTTGAGGAAAATTACCAACTATATAGAACTGAGATGCTTGGAAAGCAAAAAAGCGAATGAGAACCAACAGCAAACTGCACTTGCAGTGTGACCTAACAACAGAAAAGAAAGCTTGAACAGGCTTGGACCATCTACCCAAAGGCACAAAGGAAGTTAAGGTGATAGCTTCCTCCTACGTAATTACCTTAGGAATATTTGTAACAAAAAGAGAAGAAAAAATGTCTTAACATCTTAACAGTGAAACATCGTAATTTGGAAAACTCTTTCAAATGTATTCACAAAAGCTTGAGTTTTGTAACAGATCTTACAAAATATTTTGGAAGGAAAACTGCTGCATCAAAATTGAATGCACTTACTGCCTGCAGTCAGTATAGTTTCAAATACCATGATTCTGCTTCTCTCTCCTTTTGACTTTAACATACATGAGAAGATGGCCTCTAGTTGATTAAAAAAAACAAACCGGAACAAAAAATCCCCAAAACAACAACAAAACTCCCCACTTTGACTGCATTAGAATAATTTCATAATACAAAAAGTAGTAATTTTGCTTTAAATTAAGCTTTTGATCCCTACGTCCCTGTCCCTGTATGAAAAGTAAAAAAAGAAGAAGTCCTTCACAAATCTGAACGACTGCATTTGTGTTGTCAGATCTTAGGAAACAACATGCAGCTCTAAAATTTACCACTGATCATTCAAATTCAATTCAGGATCATGTTTTATAATGAACTAGTATTTTGATTGTTGCAATCTGATAAAATAGATAAATGATCTGAAGAAACAGTGTTAAATTCAAAAGGCCGAGTTCCAGGTTGGATGCTGAAGCAGAACTAATCGACTCTACGAATGCAGGATGGGGAGTAGCTCACTAAGTAGCAGATTTATAGAAAAAGAGTTTGGCACTGTACTGGATCACAAAGTGAATGAGTCAAAAAATGTCATGTCACTGGAGAACTCTCTTCAATTTCATTTTAATGGTTTAATTGTATCTACATAAGCTAAGAGGCAGAACTATGGGACTCTTAATGTCAGAGCCATCGTTATTTTCCCCAAAGCCTACAAATAAAGTGGTTTTTTTCAATTGTTTTATTCCTGAGTAAATAGCACAGTCTTTATGAAAATAAATATAGATGGATGTGGAAAAGTGGAACAAATGGCTCTGGACAAGTTTCAGTTCAGCTTTGCTGCTGTTTTAATGTTCCTCAGCTGAGACAAGAGTTTGCTGTATACAGCACAATGTAGAGTTTTTTAACTAAAGCTTTGTTTTACTGCTCAGGCTTCCTGGATGTCACTAGCAACTCTTAAGATCAGTTGAAATACTGTAAATTACTAATGTTCAATATAAGATGTTTTATGCTGTTTTCTCTAGGAAACATAAAAATAATGAGCTGACTTTTCTGATTTTTTTTTTTAAAGATGTATCTGAATAATGTGGTATTATTGGGAAGAAATTTCAGGCTTTTACAAATCTGTTGTCTCTTGGGTTTGGGTTTGGTTTTTGTTTTGTTTATTTGGTTTTTTTTATCACAGTTCAGATTGCTATAGTGTTTGGTGCCAAAGTTCTGGAACATGTCCTCAATCTGTGCCGAGGTAACTATGACTTCCTGGAACAGCTTCCTGTCCCATTGCTGCTGTACATCATTTCCTTTCTGGAGCTTGAAGATATTGCCAGGCTTTCTCAAGTGTCACGCAGATTTGAAATGGTAAAAGAAAAAATATTTAAAAATAAATTATAAATTATTTTAACAGTTAGCTTTGCTGTGCAGCATGTTGGTTTTGATTCATCTCATGTTTAATATAGTCATCAATCTGTCTGCTTTACTGAAAGTTTGAGACAATAAATTAATCAGCTGTGTACAAGCAACTGAATAGGTGCAATAAAACCAGATCTTTGAAAGGCTAGATTGTAGTCTTAGAACTAGATCTTAGAGAGACTGTGCTTATCTTGCAAACTTTTGTTCCATATAATAATCACAATGATCCAGATAATTCCATGGTAACCCATGGCTGAGTGTTATGCACTACTTCCACGATTAAAACCTGTGCTTTGCTTTGTGATTTGTATTATTGTGAAATCCAGAAACTGCAGCCACAGACAGGATCCCCTCGTGCTAGGCTCATTAACAAACAAAAAATCATTGCCATTCCTGGAGAGCTTACATTTTAAGTCTTTGACAATAGACAGGAGCACAAGGAAAGACATTTTTTTCAAGATTTTTTTAGACCCCGTAGCAAGGAACTGTGAGAAACACAGGAGGGGAAAGAGATTATGTTATGCTTGCTTGCTGGGAACCTCTTTCCAACTACCAGGAGAGGACAGGAAATAGTATGAACATGCTGAACTGAAACTTCAAGAGTGAGTAACAGAGGTGGCCACTATTGGCTGATTGGAGCTATGGGTAGCCTCATTCTGCTTGGGTCTTCCAGGCTACCCTTCCCTACTTCTGACCCCTGGAGCACAATGAGGGGTAACAATCTGTTGGTGCAAAAAGGGGAAAGTCACAGGATAACTTAGGTTGTGTTGGAAAAGCCTTTGAGAGGTCATCTGTTGCAACTTCCTGGTCTGTGGGCGTCAGGTACTTGGAGGGGTGGAAAGGTAACGTTCAGATCTGTAACCTAGGCAGTTTATTCTTGTGGGTCTGAACACCTCAAAATCGCATTTTCTATCCCAGTCAGAGCCTGAGAAAAGGCTGCTGCAGTAACTCAGGTAGGGGGAGGAAAGGGGTTTGGCTTACGAAAAATAGGAAGACAAGGGTATTAAAGGGAAAAATAACTTGATTCTTATCCCCAAAGGTGTCGTAGGAGCCTAGAGTGAAGCCTGACAAGTTATGGATTGTACAGTTACTGAAAACATAAGTAATGGTGAGACTTTCGGAGGAAGATAAAAACAGGTTTAGTCATCTTGTGTTTGATGTGACAGTTAGCTACTCTGAAAGACTTCAAAAAGACAGATTAACCTTTTAGTTTGGAGAACAGGACATGTCTCTGGTATGGAGTACATCTCCAAATTGTGTCAGGATGAGATTACTCACAGGGTTTGTATTATTTTGAGGCTGCGTAGCCCAAGATTTCAGGAAAAGTTCTGTGGAAGACTGCTGACAGTTCAAGAGGACACGGCTGTACTGCTGCCCCTATGGTGTGGCTACAAAGACATTATAGATGCTTTAGGAAGAATAAGTTCAAGTGCGCACAAGAAATAGGAGATGGTGTAAAGAAAGCACGGGATAAAATGTCAAGAGCAAAATAGATCATGTCATGAATTCAGAGGAGATGAAGGGCAGATGGAAGTAGATAAGCTTGCCGAGTTCTGGGCTGTGTTTCAGTTTAACGATAAAACAGTTGATACTGTGACTGGGAAAAAAACAGTAGAGGATGAGAGAATAAAAACAACTAAAGGAGAAGAAAAGAATGGATAGAAGGGAGGTCAGGAGATTATTTATTGGTATATTTGGAGTCCATCCATCATTTGCAGAGCATGAGTGGAGTAGGATGAGGAACCGTGGAGGGCAGTGATCTTTTCATTAATTGAATACAAAGCCTTGGATATTCTGGAGTTTCAGGAAGTCCTAGAAAGAATTAACTTGCATAATAATAAAGATAAGATTTTGGCACAGTGAAATAACCTATTACATCTAGTAAGGCCATGCTCTCTTTCTCTCATCCCAGCAGTACTTTTAAGGAATTAAAAAATTGACCCAATACTATGAATTTTCATTTCCAGTCTGGTTTATGTGTAGGCTGGAATGCTGCTCTATGTGGAATTATGAAATAGCATATTCAGATTTTAAAACAGGGAAAAATAGAATAGTCTCTGCACTGAGGACTGAGAAGTGGAGTGAGAAAGGTTCCGTACATCCATCCATGCAATGCATCCTCGTATCTTCACTGGTTGCCCAAAGTGTGGCATTGCCCTGACTGTGTAGTTCTGAGCATAAATCCTGCTCCCCAGACTATCCAGGTGCTTTCGCTATGTGTTTCAAAGCATTTTAGATTCCCACTGGGTACTATTTTTAAGTACTGTAAAAGAAGTTCCACCTCAAAAGACACAACCTCCTAAGATGGACACCACCCCCGGAGCACTGTATGAGTTTCCCAGGTACTTTTTCAGCAAACCACTACATTGTGATGTCTGCCAGCACAAGTTCAGGGTAGGATTCGTTCAGTTTATTGGGTGCAAGGTCATTTGATAGCCAAAACAGGCAAAATTGCACTACAAAAATACCGCTTTCTGGGAGCTCAAGGAAGCTGCTCCCGCCAGAGGGAGCCAGGTTCCCAGCGCAAGAGCTAGAACGAGCTCTTTACCACGGTAATGACGGTGATGACCTTTTTTCTGTATTTTTTTAATAGCAAACCGTGTTTGGAAATACAAATATATGATTCTAAAAATCAGTCTGCACTCTTTATAACTTAGTGGTGTCCATTTTTCATAGGAATAGCAGAATGGTTAGAGACAGACAGCAAGCAGAAATTAAAAGAAAACTTTAAAAAGGAATATATTTTCATTTCAGCACTTCTGCAGCAATTTCCCCTGAATAAGCCCTGCTTTTTCTTCGCTAAAATACGCTAGCACATTGTGTGTGCCTGCAGTACAGGCACTCTCACCCTTCAAGAACAAGAATAGGACCAGCCGCGCTCTGATACAGCTTTGCTGTAGTCATTGAATTACATAGTTCAAGGCATCCAGCTACACCAGCAGTATGCAACAGAAGTTATACCAGGAATTTTGCTTTTCAATTTCTGTTACTCCTTGTGCCAGGCTGGAGTAATCCAGCGCAGCGCCACATTCAGAGAAGTGGAGTGTTTGGGAGAAGAATCAGTGTTGCTGTGATCTGCTATGACTTACAATGGGCAGATAATTATTATGCAGTGACACAGAGTATCTTCCTAATTCTGTTTTTGTGATGGTTCTGTCATCTAACAAATTACATAATTTTTTCTCTCCTGTTTAATATAATGTTTTCACTGGATATTGTTTATGGAGTCATTCTGAAAGAGAGAAGTATCTCCTGAGAAACAGGCTTAATCCCTACAGTGCTTCTGAAAGCTTCCTAAAATTGCATTTCAGTTGTAAGTCCAAAGGCAATTTGCTTCTTTCACTTCCCTTGAAAACAGATTAGTATTTGTGATGTGATTTCTACATCTTGACAAGTTCTTTGGCATAATCTGACACTGATTGATTGATTTTGGTGGGGCTGTATGAATTCATACCAGTACAGATGTGGCATTACAGCTGCTTTCAGTGCGTCAAAAAGGCCTTTGGTATCACACCAAAAGAAACCTCAAACGTTTCACAGAACATGCAGTATCTTGCGTTGGCAACCCTGGGTGAAACTTCCACTGATGTCATTGGGAGTTTCAACTGGTTCTGTGTCTTTCAAGATAGGTGGGCAGCTTGCACTGCAAGTGACCTTCAGACAGGCGTCTGTGTTGTCTAAACACATTTTGTGTAGTAAAATAACCAGGAGTGAATAAGCCAAATTATGATTTTAAGCCTCTACTTTCTCTTACAACTAGATATGTAACAGTAATGCGCTATGGGAGAACATTGTGGAGAACTTGTGTGACACAATTACACCTGAAATGAAAGAACTTGCACAGGAAATGGGCTGGAAACAATTCTTCTTCACAAACAGACTTCAGCTACAGCTGCAGCTCCGAAGAAGGAGGGAGAAACAAGATGCTCAGAACAAAAACCCAACTGAATAAACATGCATTTTTCATTGAAACAATTGTTATAAGCTGTGGATTTGCTTTTTGTCAGGTCAGACGTACTGACTTTCCTGCTTTACTAGGGAAAGCAGATTATTTTAAGTATTGAAAGAGGAAAAACAAAGTATGTCTTGGTCAGAGCAACATGTAAATAGTACAGAGTTTAATATGTTGAGCATCCTGAAACTGTTTTATAGTCAGCATTGTAACAGTTACTAGTAATAGCAGAGGTTGTGGCTTCTTCCTACTTCTTTATTCTGACTTCTCTATGCTCTATATAAGCTATACATGCTCCATGTCTTATAGCAGACGCTATGGCATTGTCATCACTACCTCTACAGAAAACCATCTCTCATGTCTTACTACAGAAATTGCTGATGAATGCTGAGGTTTTGCTGTCCATGGTAAACTCACAATGTTTATAGGCAAGTCACATGTAGCTGATTCCAGAGTCTGATGTGTATTAAAATGTTTCTGAACTAATTCTTTAAACTTAAGCAGGTAATAATTTTGTCACCAAGAAGAGAGATCTTTAGTGTCTGACGGTGTGGATCAAATGATCGTCCTCATCCTGGACAATCCATCAAAATCATGTTTCAGGCACTCTGCCAGAACGGTGTATGGGCATCATTTTTCCTTGAGGTTGCTGATGCAGGAACTATTCAAAGTAATCGACTTCCATTCTCTAAGCATCATATTTGATATGAGACATTTGCTATCTTAGAAGACTGTAACAACGGTTACTTAAGAGTGTTGTAAAATGAAGACAGTGCTTAGTGACTTACTCCAACAATCAACATCAGTAATTAAGAGGCCAAATACTATTGCTCTGAAAGTGCCAGTTGATTAATATATCATTTGCCATTGACTAGACTGAAGGCCTGAATATTAAAAACAGTGACTGCAGTATTTGGATGTAATAGCGTAATATTTGAAGAGTGTATCGGGTTTACAATTTTTTAACATGTCAAGTATTAAACTTGAATTTTATAAATTGATTAAAAATATTGTATTTCTTTATAAAGCAGTATTTTAATTCCTAAAAGATATTTGCTAATTTAGATTAAGAATAGTTTGTTCTACAACTATATACCGATATTCTTGAAGCATTTGTTGATTGTGGATCTTTAGATGAAGAAACACTTTGGTATATTCTTTCCTCTTTGTGACTATTTCCTTTAGGACAATGACAAATAAAAATTTCATAATGTGCATAAAATACTGTATTCGTAAAATTTCTGTTCTGTGTAATAAAACACCATAAAATGTGATTTTGCTTTAGAGAGGTTATTTTAAGAACTACGGTATGTGAGCAGGGCGACTAAACAACAGACCCTCTTTTCTCACTTTCTCTCCATTTACCCCCAATTAATTTTTTTTTTCTTAGCTCATGCTCTCATAACAGATATATGCAGTTTCAGGTCAGGAAACTAGAACCCGTGCTACCCAATACAGACCGAGTCAATATTCATTTTAAATCCTAATTTAACTCCATTTTATCAGCCCACCTTCCTTTCTCCTTGATCAACCACGTACCTGTCCCTTCTGTTACGAGAAATAAGAACAATAATTGTGCAGGAAAATCTTCAATTTTAAGCCTTAAAAAAAAATAAATTAGCTTAGTAAATGAACAGAAAGTGAAATTTTGGGTAATGTAAATTTATTCCCATCATATGGCCCAGTAAGGTCTTCTATAGAAAGCTATACTGCAGATATCGTAAGTGATCAACATATTATTCATTACAGTAATAGGCAAATAAAATTGATTTTGGCAAAAGATGAAGATCGAAGTATAAACAGTATGTGTCTTTCAAAAAGAAAAAAAAGGAAATTGAGGGAAATCGTTTTCAGTGTGTGTATTTCATCAATAAAAGTTATCTCAGTTAAAATAAGCTAGCAGCAGCATTCACACCAAGACATTAAACTTGTAACAAAAGCACTGATGTGAAAGTAGTTTACATGAACATTTTCTCCAACAAAAAAAGCTCATTTTAAGAAATTACTGACTGCGTGTTCATACCAAGTGTTTCAGTTCACTGCCACCTCAGCCGTTTTAACTGGAATTTTAAAGACCATACAGAACTATCCTCTATGAATGAACTGATCTAAATCTTAAAGTAGTTTGGGCTTTCCTTTTAACTTGGTCTTTTTTAACTTGGCTTTATTTCAGTGATCTCATTTAAAGTATGTCCTTGCCAACAGTTGTAGAAGTGTGAAACTGAGAAGGTAGTGAATTGCAATGTAGAACAATACATTTGAGGTTCAGAACTTTTTTTTTAACCAACCTTGCAGCTATAAAAAAGATCTGTGTAATAATACTGTTGCATGCTGCACTGTTTCCCGGTACTTGTTCAATATAATTAGTGACAATTGTTTTTAAAGAATTCCAGCAGCATGTATCAATATTAAACTAAGAACCTGATTTGTCATAAAAAAACTTTCATAAAGCTAGCAGGAAAAAAACCTACAGTGACTTTTATTTGATATAGGAAAATTAATCAGATTCGCCTCTCAAAGCTGAAAAATGTCTTGTACCACCATACAAAACATTCTGCACTCATTACCAGACGCTTCATGTGGTTTAAGAAAATTTATTTGAATATTTTAAATGGTCTTTAGCTCTTCCATGCTTTGCGTTACTGAATTTTCTAGTGAACAAACATCTCAAGCATGACCAATCTTAGACAGTTCATGGTGTACATTATGAGCAGCAACATGACTTATCATAATGTAACAGATTTTGTTATTAAACTAATTGTAACAAAAATTAGCGTGCTGTAGTCTCGTTCTTTCTAAAACTATATTTGGCCAATTTTGCCCAAGTTTGTTTCTTCAGTACTGTTTACTTGACAAAGAAGTCCCATGGAAGGAGTCAGTGGCAATGTGATGAAGTTCCACAATACCTCTAATGAGGTACAGCAGCCAGAACCTTCAAACTGTTTCTGGAAACATTTTGCAGTTTGTGAATAACAATAATATTTTCCATACATTGCCTGGTTTTGCTTTTATGTTTGTTTTACTTCAGGTGCATTAAGTGTCACAGCATTTATAATGCAACCTGTGTACTGAGGATGGCTACTTTATTATGCAGTCGATAATACGTAAAAAAAAATAAATATTGAAGTAGAGAGTCATTTCAGAAAAATACAAGAATTTTTCTTCAGTTTTGCATTACAGAAATAGTAATTTTAATACACTGAATTAAATGAATTATTGTATTAGCATTACTACAGTACTTGACTGGCCAGGTAAGAAATACAATCATTTTCTCATACTCAGTAACTAATCTTTCATCAGACAGTAGTCTGATTTTATAAATCATTCATATCTTGATCAAATTCTCTCGTAGGACTAGTGTAAATCAGGAGTAACTGCACTGCAGTCAATGGAGTTTCACCAATGATCAGTGGTGAAAAGTTAGAAGAGAAGCAAGGGTAAATGCTCCTAGCATTGTTCCAATTTTAAAAGATTAGCAGGGTGCTTTTAATGGCTGTATTTGTTAGTTCTAAAGTAAAAGATCTTAACTCATTTTAAAAGCGTATTTCTAATAATTTATTAGCATTTAGAGCACATTTGCTTTTCACTGAAGTACAGCTCAATATGGTTGATTCCATAAGAAAAACAGTTTCATACTGTCATATAATGAAAACAAAAGAATTTGTAAAAAACTTCTGGAATTTGTTCTATACTTGTGCCTCTTCCGTAGATGTTTCTCGTGGTTGCTCCTTTTGAATACAAGGCTGTATGAGTAAAAATATTATTCCTACCATGTATAGCAAGCCAGATATGTAAAAAGAAAAATCATATTTATGTGTGATGTCATAGATCCAACCTGCAAAATAAGGACAAAACATGTTGGTTACAAAGCTTGACAACAAGGTACATTGCATGAGAAAATACGAAAAATACTGCACATTTCTGTTATGACATTTCAGTCAAATCCATAGATGTTTTGTGGAAAAAAGAGGTGATGACTGTTTCCTCCTCTAGATGCTACAACTGGAAATGTATCAACAAAATCTCTTGTTCATTCACGAAAACCCAAAACTAGTGCAAAACCTGTCCCCTCATTTAAGTATATGGAAATCTTAAAAAGGGACGCTAGCTATGTGCCCTGCTAAGAAGCCAGGCAACCTTTTCTCTAAAACTGCGTATTTTTCAAATAGATTATCACAGGTCTGAATGAAAATACATATTTTGGAATCCCAAACCAGTCACTTCTTCCACCCTACTATTTTCTTTGTAAAATGCCCGATACTGAAGGCTAGTTCAAATGCTGTGCGTTGTGCAAGCAAACACATTCCTAATAACTTTCTCAAAGGCTCACATACCAATAAAAGGCTTTTCAAGAGATACAATCTCAGTACTGCAATGAATCTTATTTCAACCTGAACTGCTTTCCAAAAATACATTAAAGTTACCTCAGAAAGGTCTGAGAACCCAAAATAGCAAAATTCCCTCATTTCATGCTAGTTGGATTGCTACGTAACCTCAAGATGAGAAGCTTTTTTACATCAACTAACTGCGTCCTATTTGCTTTGTTACTAATGACCAGGTACAAAGACATGTTCAGCACAGACTGAGAGGTGCAGAAACAATATATAGCAGAGTAAAACACTGCTGCTTTTCAAAAGGCACTAAATGAGCTTTCTTCTAAATCATGTCAGCTCACTCAATGGTAGGGAGAGAAGGTGAGAGCATTCTCGCTTTCCTGGGTTGCTTGTGCTGCCAGTAGCTTCAGTTCAGCCTAGTGCCGCCCCTGGCTGACCACAGCCATTGCTCCCAAGATTTCTTACTGCTTTCTTCTGATTTGCATATCTGTAAAAGACAGCCGCAGTCTGGCTGTAGTATTGACAATCAGTACCTATATCTCTCCTGCCTTTCTCTGCCTCTTTCTATAAGAAGATTTATAATTAATGTTTGTTTAAACCTAAGTAACTTTACAGGTAACATACACGCAATTCTACTTTCTGCCATGGATGGCAGTAAAGAGATTATGAGCAGTGCAGTCCCCAAAGTCGGTATTTCTGGCTGAAGGCAGTCAAAGCTAAGTTCATTAAATCAACACATCCACTGGCAGCTTAAAGTGGCGACACTTGAACACACTTCATAGTTCTTGGGGGCAATGCTACAGTACAAACACCTCTCTACCCTGAAAGCTAGTCTTCTTTTTTCCATCTAGATAGAGGCATGAGTACGTGTAGTGCATGTATTACACATAAGGTATAAAAATGTTAAACCTTTCTCATTTTTAAAAAGTGATATTATTTTAAGGAAACATACCACTGAAAGGCTAGATTCTAATAGCTTTGGGGTTATCTGCAAGGATGGTAATTCGTAGTGTGTGACTAGTGAGCTGGTACCCATTTGTACAATGTACAGCTGGACATTACGGTCCACTCTGGAGCAGCTGTAATTCTTTTTAACTACATGTGCTCATAACATAAGAAAGCTTAATACTATAACAAATCACACCGCTATTACACAAACACCTGTTGGATAGAAATTTGAATTTTTTACCTGCAAAGGGTGGTCCAAGCAATGCAGATATTCCGTTGGCACAAATGATGATGCCATAGGCATTGGCAAGGTGTTTAGTTCCAACTAAATCTTCAGTCACAACAGGCATTAGAGAAAAATAGCCACTAGAAAATCCTATTAAAGCACAAACCACAGCTAGGCTAACGTATGTTTGCATTAGTGGCAAAGTAAGAATGCAGGTGACTAAGGTAAAGTTAGCCATGAGGAAGACATTCCATGTGCTGATGCATGGGAGATCAGAGATGATTCCCAGGATCACTTTACCAAAAATATGAACAATGGCTATAATGGATGTCAAAGGGAATATATTGTTCTGACTAGATAAGTTGTACTGCTTGACTATTTCTGGAAGATGAATAAAGGGAATGACAAAGCTGCTATAGGCAAACAAAGCCCAAATTATAAAGGCCACAAATACTCTATTGGTAAACAGTGATGCAGCTCCAAAGTAGCTGGAGTACCATATTGCAAATCCCTTCCTGACTGTAACCGTCAGCTGGCTCACTGTCTTAAGAATGCGCAGTCCGTACATCTTCCTTCCGCTTTTAAATTTATCTCCAATTTCTACGTGCTGAACACTGTCAAGCACTTCTTCATTTGTTGCCTCTTCTTTTTTTTCTGGTTCTTCACTGAGAACTCTGTTAGATTTTATAGTCTCTGCAGAACAGGACAGAGCTTTTGCCTGATTATCTTCACTATTACTTCTCACAATGCATTTTTCACTAATGGCTTTGGGAGAGAGTGGTCTCATAAGCGCCCCGCAGACACACAGGTTCAGGGATATGGCGCCCTGGATGAACATGGCATTCCTCCATCCAAACTCAGTGCACAGGTACTTCAGTAAGGCAGTCATTAGGAAAGCTCCAAACCCTGTTCCCGTGGTACTGAGTCCTTGTGCAAGTGCTCTTCTCTTCTGAAAATACTGCCCTACCATGACCACTGCAGGCAGATAAACCATCCCACTTCCAACACCTATGAAAATAAACCCCAAAATTCATCTGAACTTTTTGACAAGATAAAAACCAGTGAAAAACAAATCATAATATTCAATAAATATTCAATTCTCATGTTAACGTTCATTTCTGTCTTGTAGTATTTTCAAAAATTTGCAATACTCATTCCAGTGACAATACAATACTGCTGGAAAAACTGAAACACACAGAAGATAAAACCTTTACCTCAGTTCGGCATCACACTGCTGGAAAGCCCCAACCACCCCACAATAAATCAGTGACAGTTAATATGGGGACAAACATAAACAAATCCTATTTTGAAATATCTGTGTTTGTAATAATTGCATCTGATTGTATCAGCAACCAGAAATTGCTTAGTGTTGCGTTTGCCTAAGTTAACCAGCAATGAAAATCCAGACTGAGTTTTTGTTTTTGCTTTGTAACGGTGGAGGCACAGTGACCGTGAGACAGGTTTCAGGAGTCAGCATAGGGGTTAGCCTGCTAGTAGGACCTTGGGTGTCTTCCAGGTTTCTCCTTGGGCACTCAAGGGAAGTCCAGGGAGGGCCACACAAAGCTGCACAGGCATATTCTTAAAAGACAGATCTGTAATTTTGCAGAAATTTCCTCGCTTGTAGTTAAAATACAGGGTATTAATGGTACCTGTTTCAAGCAGAAAGTGTTTCAAGTTGTGCAAACACTTCTTTAAAGGTAACAGTTGTCCAGCTTTTCTCACAGCAAATTCCTGACAGAGGGGATTTGGACTGGAACGGGTATACACAGAAGATGCTTCCAAATTCACTGTGATCATAATTTAGAAGAGTGTTTGGGGCTTAAAACTTTTTCTGAATAGCTCATAACATAGCTGCATGCACCTACAGCATGATCTAGCTACAGTTAGACGTTCAGCAAAGCCTGAAAAAAAAAACCTCAACGTCATGGCAGTGTACTGTGGTCAGAGCTGACCTGGTTTGCCTGGCTTGTATTCCATGCAAATACACGATCAGGTTTTTATTTTGCACGAGTTCTTCCTCCCCAAACCCAGCCACAACCTCTAAGGAAAGCTCTCTTCCAGAAACTCCCTGCCTAGTCAGACCAGCCTGCCATCAACCGCTGCGAAAAAACAGCTCAGGCTCATACCTGTGTTAGTGTTTACTGCACTTCCCTGCACATCCTGAGAAATAAGACGTTTTTAAAACTGTTAAATTGTTTTATCTTACCTTTTCATCCTGTGGGCTACACAACAAAACGTGTCTAACAACATGCAAAGGCATGCCACCTTCCCAGGTACTACAGGGCTGTAGGCCTCTCCGCGCCTTTTCCTCACAGATTTGTCACCCTGCGCCATGATGGCAGAGGCAAGGCCAGCTCTGCTCTCCCCCCTCGGGCCTCAGGGGCCATTTTGCTCCCCAGCCCACAGGGACTTGGGAATGAGAGCTGAGGCAGCAGGGTGGCTGTGGCCAGGGAGACAATGTTGGGATTGTGGGGACACAGCGCGTGATGGCATCTGGTACAGCGGGTCACCAACCAGGAGAACAGGGGCCATGAGTAAGCCAATGAGCACTGCATGGAGGCCCAGAAGTGATCGCAGCAGGAGGCAGCCACTGTAAGTGAACAGCAGTCTTACATCTAATGGTCATGCTAACATGAAAGAAACTTCCCTGAGGTGGCGGTGAGTGAGATGACCGTGAGTGAGGGAATGGTGAGGGAGGGGATGGTGAGGGAGGGGATGGTGAGGAGACAGTGAGTGAGGGGATGGTGAGTGAGGGGATGGTAAGGGAGGGGATGGTGAGGAAAGAGTGTGAGTGAGGG
>VWZZ01000872.1:248778-259447 GCA_013399095.1 Psophia crepitans | reverse complement strand
CAGCCCGCCTCTGCCGCAGGAGGCGCGGCTACTGCGCGTTGCCCTGCCCGCGCCCATGCTGGTGCCGGTGCCATGCGGCGGCTCCCCGCTCCTCCCGAGGTACTCACCGCGCCGGGTCCCGCCAGTGCCGCCGCTGCAGCCCGCCACCGCGCCGAGCACCCGCTGTCAGCCAAACCCGCGGCCGTGCTCCGAGCCCCGAGAGCTGCTGCAGGCTCGGGTGTCCACCTGCGCCCGGCTCCGCTGAGTCGTCCGCGCCAGCTCAGCCTCGTCCCTGATCGCTGCCCCGGGCTTATTTTCTGTAGGAGTCTGGCACAGGGCTTGGGCTTTTTGACCCCCAGGCAGCTCGTCTTCTGCACCGCCTTGTCTCCATTCCCTGCAATTTCAAATCTCCACGCTCTTTCATTCCTGCGATACCGGCTAATTCTGGTTTGGTGGATGAGATTTGCAATCCTCTCACATGCACACTCTTGTGGCTGAATGAAGTTTATAGCTGCACAGGTTATCGCCGGAAATTTACATCTAAGAGAGTTAGAGGATATAATCCAATAAAAGCAGCCAGTACCAAGATTTTAATGGCCATTAGATTATGTTTACTTCAGAGAGGCTAGCTGAATTTATGTAGCCAAACGACCTTAAGCTTGAAAGCTTCATTGTATAGTACCTTATTTGTGCAATAAATAAACTTCAAAAATATTCCTGCCTTAGGAGGAGGAGTTACAGAAACATACTCCTGCTTTTTCAAAGCAATTATCTGGACGTCAGTTGTATCCTGAATAATCTGACAGTAATGAGGTATACATTCTGCAGTACTTTGCTTTGACTATTTGCAGTGACTTTACCCAGGCTGAAGTGATTGTATGCCACTGTACAAAGCTTTCGTCGTCAGAGAATCTTGGTGTCCTACAGCAGTGCACTGAGTAGGATAACTAACAGATTTTCAAGATGTGAGAAGTAGTTTGAGAGAAGATGAAATGAGGAGAGACCAACAGGAGTGTTTTCATGTTGTCCATGCTACGTGCTTAACATGGTGGTTCACAATCTGTTAGAATTGTGTTTGGAGGTTTTAAAAATAAATGTTTAGGGCTTTTTATGTATTTTTTCTACATTTTTATTTGACTATACTCTTCAGCCTATGTGCCATTTACACATGGAATTTATTTCATAAAAGTTTAATGTTCTGTTCCATTACATATCTGGTCCGTCAAATATACTGATAGGAAACACTTTTATCTGGTTTTGGTTCCAGTGTGTGGCAGACTATGGACTATTGCTATGGCTTCAGTCATTACATAAATCTTTTACTACTTTGCATTGTAGTCTTAGGAAGATAATCCTTTTCCAGAATAAACAACTAGATTAGTGTCATAGACTTGTGATTGGGTTCATTTACTTCTTCATAAACAAAACTGGATTTCTCATTTTAAAAGATTATGGTATTGCATTGCAAATGTGTGTCATTCTGAAGTACACATGTTCCTGATTACTTTGTGTTTTGTAATACCTTGCCCAATAGTGCATGGGCATTGGTATCCCAGATTTTAACTTTGGCATTAGCCTTTTGGCTGGAGTCTGCTTTCTTAAAAGGTTTAATGCTAGGGACGTGGCACTTGAAATTTGCTGCTTATTGTCTAGTGTTATTATCCAAGTTTGAGACACATACACTTTGATTTGTGAATCATCTAACACACTAACATACTTTATTAAACCTACCACAGAAGCAGATTTACAGGGATTATGGGATGACTAGGTATAAAATATTAAAGATAGTTTTGACTGGCTGTTAACCCATGTTCCCTCTAGTACTTTGAGATGCCATCTGCGTGCTAACAGAGATTCTGTTTTTACAGTTTGAACTGATGGAGAATTCACTTAGCTGTGTCGTACTGCTTCAGCAGTTCTGGTTCATATGTCACCGTGGTTCTGGGCTAAAATCTTTGATTTATGTTGTCTCATGGGAAGACGAGCATGTATGGATCTATTTTAATTTTAACCATTATATTGTGCAGGTCTAGCAGTGAGGGTACAAATGATGTTCAGTAAGGAAAAAAGTCTGTTTTGTAAGAATGGGAAGGACAGCTCAGAAAAAGTTGTGTTTGTTTTTTTTTAGCAAAGATGCATAAGGTGCCTGCTCCGGTAAAGTAAGATGTAAAGAAAGTTTGACAAATCCTGGTGCCTTAGAAATCCTAACTATAAAATGGTTGGATGGCAAGCAGAGTAACTGAACTGAACAACTGAAAAGGAAGGACTTTTTACTTGTCCCTTAAACATGATGGTAATTATTATATATGTCATAATCGTATGTCATAATATAACTTAGAGAGGAATAGAGGGAGGGAGAGTGAGGAAAGCATGAGTAGGATTGGTAACTCAATTTTGTTTTCTGTCTGTGGGCCACTGTGGTGGCTTAGACTTTTACAGTCATAGAAGTGGTGGTTGGTAGGGATCTCTGAGGTCCACCCAGTCCAGCCTTCCACTGGAAGCAGGATTGTGACCGGTAGTATTTCAGGTCAGCCACAGCTTTGCCTAACCCTCCTTCAAGGATAGAAACCCCACAGCCTTTCTAGGCAGTATGTTCCTGTGCAGCACCATCCACGCACAATCGCATCCAGTCACAACTCCAGTGACTCAATTTGTGGCCTTTGTTTAATGTTTTACCATTCACTGCTACTGTGAAGAGTTCAGCTCAATAATCTTTGCCACTCCCCTTCAGGTGCTAACCAAGCCCAACTTCTTCAACATCTCTTCACAAGTCATATGCTGTAGGCCACTCACCATCTCATTAGCCCTCTGCATGCCACTCTTCTGTTTCTTGACATCCTTCTTGATCTGAGGAACCCAAAACAGGACATACTATCCCAGGCAAGGACTCACTAGCACTGAATAAGGAGGGATAATAATTCTATTCATGTGCTGTCCATACTTCCTTCCTAATGTAGCTCAGGCTATGATTCACAATGAAAATACCTGTTGGCTCATATTCAACTTAGTATCCACTGTGACAACCACATGCTTTTCAGCTGGGCTACTGCTCAGCAGCCTGCACTGGTGCCTGACACTACTGAACCCCATGTGCACAACTTTGCACTCCTTGTTAAACTTCATGAGGCTTCTGTTGACCCAATTTTTAAGTTTCTCAAAGTCCTCTCAACTGAAGCTCCACCATTTGGTTTGACAACCACCCCTTCTAAGTTAGTATTGTCTGAAAATCTGCTGCAGGTGCATCCTGTGTCATCATCCAAGTTACAATGAAGGTAATGAACAATACTGGCCCATTATTGACCCCAGAGTGTCCTGCTCTCACTGCCCACAAACTAAACATCAACCCATTGATTACTACCCTTCAAGCCCAGCAATCCATCCAGTTTCAACCCATTCAGCAGTTCCTTCATCCAGACCACACTTCTCAGCTTTTTCTTCACCTTGGGCTTTAACCACTTGCTTAATCCCCGTTGCTCAAAATGGCAGCTGTGCTGGAGAGCTTACAGACTGTTCAGCCCTCTGAAAATGTGTATTGATGAAAATATAAATTGCTGATTTAGCTTCCCAGCACTTCTACTACTGCTGCAGTGCTGATTACTCTCTTCCCTAAAGCTCTTATTAAGTTGCCACACTACTTTCCATGAAATGGTAGTACTGCAGTGATTGATAAGGAGATAATGATTTGAAAAGCTTGGTTGATGCAGCACCAAGATACAGAGCTGAAAAAGCATGTTGCTCCCAGTTTTGTTTGATCCCTGAAATTTTAACCAGTGCAAAGTATCATCAAATAACCTGTTTGATTCTTGCTACACAGTTATTGTTAAAAAGAAAGATAATTTATGATATTTAAATATTTTGCCTCCTCTTTCTTTCGGTAATCCCTCTGGGTTACTGAAGAATTCTGTATATCTGGAAGAGCATGTTACGTTGGTCCTGGGTTAAAAAGGAAAAACAGGAAAGCAAGCCAAACTTGATATTTTAATTTGGCATAGAGATTGCATAGTAATACAGCTTTCTAAAGACACTCTTCATTTTGGCAATTTCAAACTGCCAAACAGAAATAATGTCTATTTTCTTGGTTTTCCCACTGCCTTTCTGAAGAGAATCCTTGGTATCTTTAGTAGATTTACCACAAACCAACATCCTCAAAGAATACCTCAAGCAAGTATGAACATTTTCAGCAACTTACCCAAATGGGAAAGACTGAACTAACTTGTTATCTTCAGCTTCACCCAAGGCTGAGGATAGACCATGGGAATGGAATTCAAAAGTGGAAAAAAAAGCAACATTTTTGTCATTGCTGGCATGGAGATTTCCACTTGGACATTAACTGCTTGTCTTTTCTCTTTCTTCCTTCTCCAAGAGCTGATGCATTATAGCAGCTACAGATATGGGAGGGATCAGGAGGTCCTGTCCAATTTTCTTAGATCCTTTGAGGACACCATGTCCAAAAAAACTATTACGTGAATCCTCAGAGAGGTGTGAAAGTTACCTGGAGTGTATTAATAAAAGGACAAAAGGATGGTCGTCAGCAGATGGGGATGCTGAAGAGGTTAACAATCCTGCCTCAGAGTGGCATGGCTGTTTCATCGGTGTCTCATCAAGATTCACATTAGATTCACCCAGTAAAACTGAATATTGCCATTCCACACATGAGGATTTGGGGCCAGGTTCTTCCTGCCACAGGAAAGGGGAGTGCAGCAAGAATGAAGAGAGGAAGTGAGTGAGAAAAGGACGCTGAGCTGGAGAAGCCTAGAGAGCTGCATGGGACATTGGATGGCTAGTATAGAATCATAGAATCCCTAAGGTTGGAAAGGTTGGACCTCCAAGATCATCAAGTCCAACCGTCCACCTAACACCCCCATGCCTACTAAACCATGTCCTGGAGTGCCACGTTTTTTGAATGTCTCCAGGGATGGCGATTCAACTACCTCTCTGGGCAGTCTGTTCCAACACCTCACTATTCTTTGCGTGAAGAAGTTTTTCCTAATATCTAACCTAAACCTCCCCTGATGCAACTTGAGGCCATTCCCTCGTCATATCACTTGTTACTTGGGAGAAGAAACTGACGCCCACCCCCTCCTTTCAGGTAGATGTATAGACTGATCAATAGTAGTATGTATAGTGGCTGCTTCTGAAGTGAACAGCTGCCACCCACAGACTTTTAAGTCTTTCAGGGGTGGCAACAGCAGCAAATCTGGGTTTCAGGGTTGCAGATGAAGAAGCCAATGGGAAAATAGATTTTCTGCAACTCCTTATAGTTATTTCCCTGCTTCAGAAAGTCACAGCACAGGAGAAATGACACTTGCTCACGGAACAAGGGAAGATCAGTCCTTTTTTGCAGCATTACTTAATTTCAGCCTTGTACATTAACAATCCAAGTTGCATATTGAGAAGGTAAAACAAACTATCTTATCAAAAAATCCTACTGTTGTAACACTAACATGTTTTGCACAGGCTGATATCTCGCTTTTCTGGTTTAAAACATGTGAGCGTAAGGGCGTGGCTGCAGTTGGTTAAACATCAGAAGTACTGTACTAGGAGAAAGAACTCAGGGGCCCTCCGATATGACTCACAGTTGTGCTGCAGTTACTTCCTCCTCTGGGTCAAACCTGTGCATGTAAGAAGTCTCAGAGCATTCAGTGAGAACTGTATGACTTGGTCATGTGTTGCACCTGTTGCAAATATACTAAATTAGCTGCAAATTCCAGTGAGGTCAAATTAGCACTCAAATAGTTAATACAAAGTATTGATTTCTGTGGTATCAGGGTTTAGTCCTTCAGTCTGTGGCATTCAAATTGCAGTATTAATCTGTGTGCAGTAGCTTTCTAAATTTTCATTCTTGAAATATGTTACTCCAGGGAGTATGAAATAAATGTTTGCATATGTTTTCTCTAAACCAATACATTTGTTTTTACTGCAGATTAAGCATAGTTTTTAAATATATTGCTAGTTTTGCTCTGTAACTTGCTTTATGCTTATCTTGACAGACTCTTAGGTCAAAAGAATCTCCTGATCTGTAAACATTTTGAAAATATTACATAAAACAGTATTTGTGCCTGTAAACTTTGAGTTCTTCTGAGATGGATTTGAACTGTGTGATTTTCATTTCTGTTTATCTTTTTATTCTCTGTAGCACCACTGCCAAAGTACGGCATTTTTTTTAGAAACAGTTCAAGTTCCTGAAATATCATAGCTTTTATGAAATACTAACATGAAAAACTTTAATAACTTGATGTGTATAAAATCCCAAAGCAATATCTTTTCAGAAAAGCTGTTTTTTAAACACAAGAACTGCAATATTATGATTCATGAGAACAGAGCAAGTAAACAATGATTAGAGACAGGAGGAGAGTCATACACTGTCCTTCACTGGAATAAGAGCTGTAAATCTTTTAGACAAGTTACAGTAGGTAATTTATTCAGTTTGCAGCTAATTTACATTGTATGATTACTGGGTCAAATCTGATGAGGCCGTCTGCATCAGTACTTGAACCAGATACTCCCAGGTTGCAGGAAGCTGCTAGGGTGTTCTCACTGGACTTCGCTGCTGTCCTGCTCTCTGAAGCTGCACGGGTCGTTTTGGAGGGCTGGAATGTGACTGATCTGCATTAGGCCAACAAAACCCAGCGGTCCTGTGACAGATCACTGTGAGAGTTTAGCCAGAACTATTTGTACAAAAGCTGATGTTACGTTTCCAAGAGAGAGTCATTCCTTCCTTCGCAGTAACTGTTCCGATGTCACTTCCTTGTTTTGTTGGGGTTTTTTCAATCTTTGTCTATATAATGGAATGTAATCCTTGGACCATCTTTTTTCAATCTTTATTAAATTGCCTCAAGATCTTTAGAAAAATTTAACGAAATACAAACAGGAGTGCAGAACAGAAATATATTTTATGCTTCTTTTACTTGTTAGCATTTTGTAAACAACAAAATGAAATTCAAACATTTATATTAAGGCCTGGGTTATGTTTTCCTGTTAAGTTTTCATTCTCAAGCAGTAAGCACAGGGCTTCTTTGAAATCAATACAAGCACAAACTAAACAATTGTTGCTTTATGCTTAGTTTGTGCATATCTCAGTACATAAAGAAATATTTGCAATTTAAGTCAATTAAACTTTCAGTGCTACATCATTGCTATACCAATCTACATACAAACCCCTCTCAGAACATTTCTTCTTACCCTTTCTGCAGCACATTTTTCTAGTGAGCTCTAAGTGAAGTCAACATTTTAACCTTTGATTATATGCTGTCCATGGTAGTCCCACGGGTACTGGGCATACTGTGCCTGCTTTACAAAAGACGTTACATGCATCAGAAACTTGGTCTTGTCCAGTAGTCTCTAAAGCTAGACCAAGGGTCTCATGTTTTTCTGAGCTGCAGCAGTTCTGATGTGCTATGTGGGGCACACAGATCACTATCACTTGTTTTCTCACCTGCAAACCAACAGGATCAACAGTCCATATGACTAAAAGTGATAGATCATTTGTGTGGATATCACGGGCTGGATCGTGAGGGGTTTTATATGAAAAGAAAACATCCACAAATTCTGAACAGTTAGTGTCAAATGGTCTTTGGGGAGGCAAGACTTCTCTGAACTTCTGAGGTAGAGGGTGACCTGTTGGGTGCAAGGCCTACATTCATGCTCTGATTTCTAAGCAAGCAGTGAAAACCATGTAGTACGAGTCAGAATGGTTCCCATTTCTTACAGACCAGAAAGTACAATATAGGCCATTTTGCTTCATTGTCAAATTGGTCACTGTTTTTCAGTATTACCATTTCTGTTACTTTTGCTATTTATTTTAGATTTTTTTAATCAATATTTTAACACCCATGTCTAAATAAATCAATATGTTGTTGGTGGTAAATAGAAGTAAAAAAAATTAATTGAGCCATGGTTGAACTTAATTATCTCTGTTTTGTTGTGCAGTCCTAATGAATGCAGAAAGTAAACTCACAGCAGAGATTTTAGATTTCAGGGCTTTAATATTTTATAAATCACTTCGTATTTGGTAATATAATGGACTAAATTGTTCTTTTTTTTTTTCCCCCAAATTTGGCAGTATTGCTTTAAATGATGTTGAATGAAATTGTTTTCAGAATCTGCCTAGCAACAAAAAGATGCTCTCTCTCCATCTAGTGGAGGATAATGAAATAGTTTCCTTTCCGTTCTTGCATGTCTAAACCATCAAATAATACTAACAGAGGTTGAAAGCTTTTCTGAACAAAAGTATATCATAATTTGTGTTTAATGTATAACATAAATGTTATACGATTAGTAGTGTAGTAAGAGATATTTTCATATTAGTATTTTTTGTGCAACTGCACTGTTTTTAAAGTGATCCTTAATTATATGAATTGTAAAATATTTATGTGTGTAAATATTTACAGATATCTAGACACATTTTAAAATAACAATAAAAGCCCAGCAGTTAAGATTAAAAATAACTCCTAATCTCAAAGTAAAATGCAGCTTGCTTAATGTTGAACATAGGAGCAGCTTGCACATTGCTATTTGCCAGATTGATCCTCAGTTTAGAAGGCATGTGCTTAAATGATAAACTTTTTATTTTAATCCAAATGTTTTCAGTATTTGTGGTGTTCACCTTATGAGAAGGAGACTGCCACAATACTTGGATGCAGTGTGCATCCATCTCTTTTTCAAAATCAGATTTTACAATCTGCTGTTCAGTCTATTAATAAAATTTTAAAGAAAAGCATAAACATCTTTCAAACATTTAGTATTCCTTGTAAGTGCAAACTACTTATGTAAGTAATGATTTACAGGACTAAGTCCATAATTAGGGTAGTAGAAAATACTTATGCATTACTGATTAAACAAGATGTGCCTATAATGACTCCACTTCTAGTTTTCAAAATGTAACAGGACCATTGTTTCTTGACTAGCTTCCTGTTACTGTTTTCAACGGAAAGTTTCTTTTCTTATTCTGCTGCTGAACTTCTTTTTAGCATATTTTTCTAGTTTGTGTTTTTATTATCTCACTTTCTCTATTAGTATTTTTCTTTCCCTTGTTGCCATGCAGAACTTCACACAGGCAGGTGAAGAAGCTGTCAGTCCAAGGGAATCTGAATGATGATGCACATGTCGGTAACTTCGCAGCTTTCAGCATTTACAGTGAGAGGCTTTCTCTGTCTGCAAGTCACTGCCTTGCACTGAGTGTCAGTGTGACCATTTTAGTTCAAATTATTTTCAGTTTGTGTATTTGGTGTTCTTACCACGCCACTAAAGGCTAACAGAGCTACTTAAGAAGCGTTGGGTGACAGTTCTGGGTTGCAGCTGCCTTACTCAAGTATCAGCATAAAGTAGATCTCTTAGCAAGGAGGAAAAGCTTTTATTTTCTTGTACGGGGAAGTGACTCCAAGGACTGCAGTGCAATGAGTCACTCGAGTTGTAATTGCTTTTAGTCGCATGGAACCTTGAAGAGTGGGGTGAAACAGTGCGCTAAGAGATGGTGGAATGCTCTTCAGAAATGCCAGTATGACATCTTGACTGTGTCTGTACTTGAAGATTTCCTCCGGCATGGAGGGGTAACAGAGGGACAGAGGGATGTGAGAGACAGTGCTTTTCTGGCTGCCGCAGCAGCTCTGCACTTCCGTCCCATAGATACAGGCTGGCGTGAACATGTCCCAGGCTCTGGAATTTGACTATTTGCAGCTTGGTTAGTTTGTGTGGTGTTTCAGGGAGGGTGACAGAGAGCAAAAAGGAGAGAAGCAAAGTGTGAAAGGGACATTTATCCACTGACTGTTCATATTATCAAATGGGGAGAGACAAGTAATAAATTGCTGCCCAGGATAACATAGTAATGTCATCACACACTCCAGCCTGTATGTGATGGTTGTTTTCCCAAATGCTGTATTCCTTTCCCTTTAGTTAATAAGAAAGTAAAAAAGATTCTTATTTGTGAGAGAGAACGCACCGCCTCCTGGGGCATTCAAAATTAGTTGTTAACTTTTCCCTCGTTTCAAAATGGAGTCTCGAGCTCTAGTGGTGGGTAGTTTCAGAAGAGCCGGCTGATGTTTGGAGAGCCCTGTTCGGCTGCTGCTACAGCTACAGCTGAAGTGGCACTGAACACACAGAATGAAAAAGAAAAAAAGCTATTAAATACTCTGTAATTTAAATCAGTTGATCATCTGTGGAGTTGCATTAACAGGGAACGTAAATATGTTGTTAGTATAACTTTTTTTTGTGTGTGAAGAAATTATTGTTAACCTTTGTAAGCGTCATTTTGGAAGCACTTTCTGGTCAGGCTCTGAAATGTTTTTTCACCCAATTAATGTGTTCCCAACTTTAAGGCGTGCACTGTCTTTGTTTTCAAGATTAAATATTGCAGACCCACTTCTGAAGATTTTCTTTAAAAACTTCACCCAGCTCATTTCATTAGTGACCTGGCAGTTCCCTGAGTTTGCATTTTTTAATTTATTCTTAACAGCAATGTAATGAGACTGTAATGACAAGCTATAATTAGTATTAATGAGGCTTCCTGGCATGAACAGTCACCACTTTTGACTGTCCCTAAAGAATAAGCGCCTCCGGTTGCTCCTTTCCCCCCGATACCCATGTGGAGATACCGCTCCGCTGAAGGGCTGGCTGCCGGAGGCAGCGCTTCCCGCTCGTTGTTGCTGTCGAGCGAGGGCTCTTCCGCTGCTTCCCGCTACCGCGGCCCCTCCAA
>VWZZ01000872.1:207955-248749 GCA_013399095.1 Psophia crepitans | reverse complement strand
CCTGGGGGCCCGGCGGCCCGCCGCGGACCGGTGGTGCCGGGACTTGTAGCGAGAGAATTTTGCCTTCGTGGCTGCTTGCTTTGTTCTGTAGAAACTAGAATTGCGCACGTCTTTAGCCTTATTTTGTCACAGATAGAAACAGCAGCTCAGTAAGGTGCGTCACATGCAGGTGTGACATACTGGAGTCTTCAGTCAGGTGTAAATTGGGAGTAAGACCAATTAAATCAGCAGGTCACACTAGAATCAGGTATGTTATGGTTTCTGAATACTGAATTATTTTCTAAGGAAACACTATTTTTTAACATTTATTTTAACCAAAATTCCTCTGAAAATGTTGCTACTTCAGATCATAGAATCATAGAATCATGGAATCATTAAGGTTGGAAAAGATCTCTTAAGATCATCTAGCCCAACCGTCCCCCCATCACCTATTACCCACTAAACCATGTCCCTAAGTACCACATCCAACCTTTCTTTAAACACCCCCAGGGACGGTGACTCCACCACCTCCCTGGGCAACTCGTTCCAATGTCCGACCACCCTTTCCGAGAAGAAATTTCTCCTCATCTCCAACCTGAACCTCCCCTGGCGCAACTTGCAGCCGTTCCCCCTTGTCCTGTCACTAGTTATCTGCGAGAAGAGCCCAACCCCCAGCTCACCACAACTTCCTTTCAGGTAGTTGTAGAGGGCAATAAGGTCTCCCCTGAGCCCCCTCTTCTCCAGGCTAAACAGTCCCAGTTCCCTCAGCCGCTCCTCATAAGACTTAGCAAATGAGATTAGCAGATGTAGCAAATGAGATTAAAAATATATTTTAATCCCTATATTAATTTATTTTACCGCAATTGCTGTTGAAGTTTATAGATGATATAAGTAAGGCCATTACAGAAAAAGTAGGTTTATTGTTCAACAAATAATTAGTCTATATCCTTGGGATTCTATAAAAGTTTATTGCACTAAATAAAAGCTGTTAATGCTTGTTGAGTATCTTTAGCATGCACAATTCATTATAAAGATTGTATTGTTTCACAAACAATGCCATTTACGTCATGAAAAGGCAAGACACACACTCAGGGCTGACTGCTGAGAAGACTGGAAATAATGAGCTTGTCCTCTGACCCCATTTTGATGACTCTTTGACCCAAAAAAGCGGGTAGTGCTTGATAGGCGGGTAAGGCCGATAATCCTAAACCTCTAAGTAGGTTACAAATTGCGTGCAGTAAACCTTTGAATTTCTGGTCTTCACATCAGGCTCAGAAAACTATTCATGGCTTCAATATTTATTGAAATACTCCTGACATCTGTTAGAAAGGAGGGTTTCTTGCTGTTAGCTGCAGTATTCTGAGAGTATGGAATATAGTACAGAAAATATGTGCCTGACCTTTGTGTCAAAGTTAAATTACCGAAGTCTTTTTTCCTGCAGTTCTTCCAGGGAACTGGGGAAGCTTCTAGGTCTCACCATTGACCTTATCCTAACTTTTTGAGAAAAAATGTTATGAGACTAGTAAATGATGAGATCTTCATTTTCCATAGTTACAGCAGCTTTACAGAACCAAATCTAATCTTAATCTGTAAACAGCCAACTGCAAACCTTCATTACCTTTGGTAAAGTTAGCATAAGTCCCCTGGCCTGATTCTGCCAGAGAGTGTGTCCAGGCAGTTTTAGATAATTGTTCTCGCAGTATCATTTGTAAGACCAAGGTTTTGACTTACACAAGATCAGAAGGGAGAACAGTCATCACTCAGTTGCCAAGTCATGGTTTCAGTGGGAGAGCACAGGGAAAGAAAACTGTTACTAAATCTTTCAAACGTTAAATTATTTGAACTAATTTCACCCTCAGTTTCATTCATCACTTATTAAAGTTCATTTAAAAACAAAAGGGAAAAAAAAGTCCTACCCACTGATAAAAATGTTTTATTAAATACTTTATTTATAGTAAATAACAGACTACATTGGAAAGAAGCCTGGATTCTGTAAATGTGTACACTGACTATGAAAATTGCCAGTAAGTCTTTATATAGAGTGTCTCAGGAAAGACAGAGGTTTCATTATTGCCCATTACACATGACCAAATCCGTAACAAGTTAACACGTATGACACTGATCTTGCAATGCGCACAGCTGAGGCCTAAATAATACAGAATATTTTCTGGATCCCCCACTCCACCCTTACATTTAGAGACCTAGACTTGCATTTCAAGTTGCTGCCTATTTTTAGTCTCTTGTTTTGGGGGGTTATTAGTTTTTTAGTATTTTAGAAGTCATATATCTATCTGCTTAGTTCCTTCTGAGCTTCTGGCCTCTTTAAGATGCTTCAAATGTGATGCCTAAAAATTGAGATGCTAATGACTTCTGATGCTTTGATAGCAGTACAGCATGTTATATTGTTAAATGTATCTTGATTTATGTGTTTCTTAGTGCAGTTAATAATGTCTCTGCTTACAGTTACCTGGAGTGGCATCCAGTACTCCACTGTGGGTGTTTTTTAGCTTTGACACCAGCGCGAGCCTGGCTGTGCTGTAATCTAGAGGCTGTGCAGGTGCTTTTTACCATACTTAGCTGGCTGTGATAACATCATATTAGTCAGAACAATGAGGAGGCAGAAGCAAAGCTAAAATTGAAGCTTTAAGTATCTGACTCATTCAGTTTCTGGCGCAAGGAGGTGCAAATTGCACTTCCTGAGTTTGCAGCACACCTAGCAAACCTCAATTACAGCATACCCCAAATACGCTATGCTGTGAAAAGGCCTGCTCACTGCCTCAGCACATAACGCTTCTAACTTGCATGTTGTTGCTTCTCACTGCTAATTTAATATTGGTAGTGGCCTCTTGTAGGGTGTTAGCTGAAAGAAGGCTTTGTGTTGTTACAATTCTCCTTAACAGTTTTGCAGTTTTTGCTCAGTGTCACCCAGAGAAGACAGCTTGTAGATGCCTGGTAATCTTCAGTTGGACAATAACTTGACAGATTTAACACCCCCATCCTCTCTGCCCTTACCCTGTGATATTGATAAGTGGAATATGAGTAATTGCAATACCACTCATATTGCCTACTGACATTTTCCTCAGAAATAGCAATAAACCTGCTTCTCAGATGTGTTCCATCCGTTCCATCAACCAGAATAATTTTATGACCCCAATTCCATATAATTATATCCAAAAAAAGCCCAAAGCTGGCAAGGGCACTGGTGTCTTGCTGTAAGCATGTTGCAACCCCTTTCAAGTCACAAGCCCTGTCTGAGAAGTATCAACAAAATATAGTGCATTGTCATAATGTACATCAGATTCAGCACACATTGTGCATGGAGATAGCCACAAGATATACTCAGCATGAGGAACCAGAAGAAGGAAATTCTGTCTGCAAATCTGTGGTGGCTAGAGCAAGGGAAGCTTTCAAGGACAAGTCAGGGAAGATGGTAGGCATGTTTTAGCCAGTGCACTTGTCATTAAACAAAATACTCTGGTGCAGCTACCCTTGCTTGCTGACTGCTGTTTTCTACACAGGATACCAGCTTGCAGCTGGTAATAGACATGAACAAAACAAGGCAACTTTTTAGGACTTTCATACTTTGGGGGAAAGGCATTGTTATTCTATTAAATGATTGGTTTAGATTTCTTTGCCTAGCCTGCAAACTATAACGCATGCTCAATTTTGTTATCGCTCTCTATTTTTTGAGTAGGTGGTGTGTTTGGGGTAGGTGGTCCATGAGTTGGTGGTCGCAATTCCCCCTGGCAGAATGACCTCTCCTCTAGTTTGCTGTTTCTTTTGGCAAGCCTAAAGATTTCTTCAGGGTTTACTGAATAAACTAGTAATATATCAGTTAAACTTCAGCTTTTAACAATCACAACTTACTTATCAAAGGTACCTTACTTAGATATTTCTTGTCTGGCCTTATACCAGCATGGGTAGGGCTACACAGTGGACTTTTGCAGCAGCACGACAATTAGATTCATATCACATTTTACATTCGATTTTACTGTAACAGTTTCACCCAGATTTTTCAGGCCACTTATGTTTTTCATCCACAGTTAAAATTCACTGTGTGTAAGATTCTCGAAAGCCATGAAGAGAGTCCCAGGAAGGAATTTTCATTAAAGGTGAGTTAATTTTTCAGTGATACTGTTATTTCTATGTATTTATTTCTACAGCACTTAGAAGATGGTCTCTTGAACCTCCCTGGACAAATGGAAGGTCATACTGCTCCATAAAAACAGCAATGATCCCATCTCAGATGCAGAACTGAGTAATAACCAGTGAGAGTGGGTGGTGCTGATGTAGAAAGAAGTACGCTTGTTCAATTACACCTCTCATCTTGCTCATCTATGCTTACTTTACAAGAATCACTCAACCTATTTCCATGGGCTATTCTTTTCCCTATTCCTTTTCATATTACTTTTAATATTTTGTTATTTAAAATTATTTATTTCTTAAATACATTTATGCATTTCTTAGAAAATTTTGAAACAGCTTTGAGGCTTGTCTTAGAGCTGTTTAAGCTGGCTGAAGGGACAAGAGAGGTGCACTATATTAAATTAAATAGTTTCTATCATTCCTGCCATAATAAAATTACTGAAAGCTCTTTTTTAATAGATATATATATATTCTTCATGGGTAGAAGAGGGATTTTTATAAAATTTGCGAAGAGGAATCCTACAGAACATATTGGGAACCCAAAGAATATTGACAAAGTGATAGAATGTCGTTCCCAAATAACAAAAAAAAAATTGGACAATGCGTGTTTTTTCCGTTTTCTGTGCAAGAGAATCAGAGCAGGTTTTTTACTTTTCCTGTTTCTATAAAATTTCAGACAACCACAGTAAATCTATGATAGCTCTGAGGTTATTGTATTTATTATGATATTTGTACCTTTTGCTATTACTGTTTTGGTTGAGTTTGTGGTGGCACAAAAACATTGTAAATGCCTAGAGAAAGACTCACATTCTAAATATGTAAAGACATCCTAGACATTTTGGGTTTTAAAGTAACTTCTTTATTTTAGCTTCTCTTTAATTTCTTTTCCTTCTTCTTTTACAATGAGCAGTATTTTAACAACGCAGAGAACGAAGTAGAAGCATAAACAACTCCGGTTTCAACTGAGACAAAATACAAGGTAAGGTAACTTTTTCAAGTCTACAGTCAAATGACATCATATTCCTTTAATTATCAGATGTTGATAGGCATGAGTGTACTGTTAAAATGGATATTATGTCTTTTTTTAAAAATTCACTTTTTCCAAATAAAAGCCTGGATATTCTCTACATGAAAATCTTAAGAATAAAATGATTAATTTAAGACTTCAGTTTGTGTGGCACTGAAAGAATAAAACTGTACCCAGTAGCCTAAACTTTAGAAGAATGGGAATACACCACATTATTCTTCTTAGTAGTAAGAAAGACTATTTCTGGAAAATGTACTTTTATATTTAAACTGTGCAGGATATATTTGAAAATTATTCTTGATATTCTTCAGTGAGTCTGCTCCCTAAGATTTGATGACATATATGTCTTTAAATATTGCTGTAGTAGGTTCAAACTTACCAAATTTTCCTACTTCTGAATTACTGTTAGTTCATCATCTTTCTAGGCAAGAGGAAACAAAAAATCAGAGATCAGGAGTTTAGATCATAAATAAGAGAACATTCTAGGTACATATCTAATAGTTCTGAGAGGAAAGATGTCATCAGGATGTAAGTAAGTAAGTAACTTCAGCGCTGTAGAGAGATGACTGTCTTTAAATAACATGGTGGTTGTATTAGTCCTGTATTGCAACAAGACTTTCTTCCTTCTAGTGTGTTGTTACTATATCACATAGGTGGCAGAGAAGCCTACAGACATGTTGCAAATGTGGGTAATTTTTAGAATAGAATTAGATTCAGTCAGCTTTATGACATTACGAAAAGTTTAGAAATACCATTATCACATCAGTGTGACCCATTCACAAGTGGTGCCTTCCTAGCATCTCACATTGTAATTCACATTTTTTGTTGTTTGAAATCTCTTCCATATCAGGATTACAATTACAATTAGGCCAGAATCAGAGCTGTTCATACGGTGCTATTTGGGATGAAATTCAGTTTCCTAAATGGAGGCTTCCAGCGCCTTTTAAAACACATTGAGTTGCTCAAGACACCTATATGTGGCTGTCAGATATGATGGGGCTGTCAGAATAAGGAGAGCCTTATTCTTCTGAGGCACAACATGGTTGAAAGGTGCTCCTCTTGAGAGCATGGAGTTTCCTTCTGCTGGGACCGTGTTCTTTTTGATTTGCCTTACTAGACCACTTCAGCAGCTAAATATGTAAGTATTCTAAAGCTTTGTATTTCCACAGTGACCAAACATAGCTTTCAGATTTTCAGTTATTCAGATTATGAAAAATTTGCAGACAGGTTTAGTCAAAATTAGTGTGGAGTTTTGAAAGTCAGTAGATGTAGCAAATATAAAAGATAGCATAAGACAGTTTAGAGTGGTAATCTGATTTTAATTTCCTTTAAATCTTTCCTAATTCATTTATCAGTGTAATATCAGTGTAATGCCCATTAGTAGTGCCTGAAATAATACAACTAACACATCATGCATTTATTATTTTGCATAAGTCCCAAACTGGAAGAGCTTTACTTCTACAGACAATCTAGTTAAAACTCCAAATGAAATCTGTGATGCTTTTAAAATGAAGCTTTAGCTTCATGTATAAACACTGCTGATGCACAAAAAGGTTTCATTTTCTACCAAATTCAGTGTTAACATTGTTAAGCTTTTGCAATATTGGAAAATCTGCAAAATGAAGACTTCTATAGCAAGAAAATCCTCCAAATATGGCAGAGAGCTACAGAAAATGTCTTAGAAGAAAAAAATATTCCTAGAAAAAAAATCCTAGAATACCCCAGAAAGGTATCAGTGTGGGATTGAGTGATATGCAACCTACACCTTACAAGATGTCCTGGAATTGTTGTGGTGAAGTCCATGAACTGTTAGAGAAATGGCTAAATTAGGGTAAACTATATCTTGGTGTCTGCCAGGAGGATCCCAGTGCTGCTTTTGGTTATTTTGCTAGTTGAAGAGTCTACCAAATGAGGACAGCTCAAAGGTGGCTTAAAACTTTGGCATCTCGGAAATCCCATTTCTTCAGCCAGACAAATAGAACCTTTGTTTCAGTATTTCTTACTCACACGTAATTACTGTTAGGCTAATATAGTCACACTAGTGTAAAGCCAGTCCAGCCTAAGTAAGAGCAACAGACAATTATTTCCTTTGTGGCAGATAAAAACAAAATCTTGTTTCCATCCCAGTTCTTCAACTCTCAAGTTTCCAGTGAAAATCCCAGAGAAGCTCTGATATGCTATGTCAAAGAAGGCTCTGCTATCCCAGACCATGCATTTAATCTTCCATTTTTTAAACAAAACAAAAAAAACTACTTTTGTGAAAAGTGACATATACATGATAGGTGAAAATACTCTATGAATATCTAACTGGACAGGTGGAATAAGGATATGTAGAGTGTGAAAGTTTTGCTGCAAAATGATAACACTGAGGGTCTGCATTGAATCAGTTTGTGTCGTTTGGAAAAGGTTCACTGCAGTAAGACACATTGATTTAGATCCTTCTGGTTGTGTAGAGAACCTCCTAACAGCCATCTTACATGTAAGCACAGAACTGAGGTTCCTGTTAAATGCCAAGTAGGAACACTGCCGACAGCCTGGAGCTGCTGCCCACACTGGCCATGAAGCCATGCTTGAGTGTGTTGTGGGTAAAGACTTGCATGAACAGGACCCGTGACTCCCTTACAAGAGCTGTGAAAATTCATAAATTGAAATTTTACAACATGCTTGCATACTGATCTAAATCAGCATATAGATCTAAACTGTAGATAAGACACTTAAGCTACTGTTTCCTTTTGCCCATACATGGGAAATGACCAAGTGACAGACAAATGACCAAACAAAGTATTAGTTATTTATGCACATATAAAGTTGACTTTCTAGGACCCCTGACAACCACAGGAGACAGTGGTTTAATTTCTATTCTGCATATTCTAGCAAAAACAAGAGCAGTTTTCTGCTTATTTAGTGCGTACTTTCAATGAGTTCATCCTTCTACACAATAAATGGAAGGCAGAGTGCCTACTGTTTATTTATTTATTTATTTATTTGCTTATTTATTTATTTATGGCTGAAGTATCTAAATGCTCCACTTGCTAAACAGATTGTACTAGGAGTCCAGAAGGTTGATTTGTGACAATACAAAGCATTTCAAAAATAGCTCCAGAAGCCAGTGTTGACACTGTTGAACTGAAGCTGTAGGACTGCAGAGAGCCCCAATAAAAACAAAAGCTGGCCCGTGTGGAGTAGTTAGAAGATTTGGAGCCATAACTCTGAGTGATGCATTAACGTTAACAGGTTGACAGGAAGAGGTGAGACTGCCTCCTGTGAGGGAAACTGTAGTCGCTGGCCATTGCTTTCCTTTTGCTTAAAAAAAAGAAAAAATGTTATTGTTTCTCTTTTTGTGAAAATCAAGTACACGTGCAATGTCTGTCCCTAATATATTCATCAAAATAAGCTTCCTATATGCTGTGTTTTCCCCAGAACTTTTTGCAGCGTGTGTAGATCATTTTAAAGCATGCTTATCTCTTCTCCATGTGCTCAAAGGCCACATGTATCTGTGAAGACTGTATGTGACTTTTTTGAACCATGCAGACTCAGTAAGGACATGCTCATTGTGTCCCATTCATATCCTGTCTGTATTCAGAAGTATTCTTGAAGAAGATAACTATAGGTGAATTATGTAAAACCTAGCTGTACAGTTTTGTTAAGTCAGAAACTATACTATAGTACCTGTGTTTATAGCTTGCCAACCACAGGCTGGTCATAGATGTAATATAAATTAGGGCACTGTGTTCTCAGAAGCAGCCATATTAGCCTGCAAACCTGCTTGTCTGTGGTAAGCCTATGCCTAATAGTCAAGCAACAACTAGCCGTGAGCAAAATGAAAGCTTCCATCCAAGTTATTATATGACTTTTGAAAACAGGACTTATGCTCTCAAATCACCTAATTGCTTTGGAAATATTTAAACTGTAGTATTTGCGTACACACATGCTTTCTTAACTGATGGTCACACAGAAATAGCTGAGACTCCTCAGATCATTTATAGTATACTCTTTGCCTCTGAAATATCTTTTTTTGAGTGTTTGTTCTCAAGTATTAAATTCAGTCTTCTCAGTAATGAGTACTTTGGTTAAATGCAGGGAGCATCTATTAAAGATTCCTGAAAATCAAACACAAAATAACTTGTAAGTTATCTCAAAGAAACCCAGCATTTAAGACTGCATTTAAAAGATTCCACATTTAAATAAAATGAAGAAAATATTAGAGCTTGGGGAAGCATTGAAATATCAGAAATACAAGACCCTGAGAAAGCTAAGTTTCAGTGGAGGACCAGTGCTTACAACAGAAGAGTTTCAAAGACTTTGTGCACATAACATTTGTATTTATATATTTTTTGTATGTGTGGGTTTTTAAGTTGGTAAGTAAAGCCAAGTGCTAGTGACAATTGGCAAAGCCGATTTGTCTTTAAATGAAAAACCATATATTCTTGACAAAAATTTTATCACAAATACTGTTCAGAACTGTCATCTATTTGGATATTTAAAAGCAAACATTCAGAGCAGATTATGTCATACTAAGTGCCAGATAGATACTATTATGAATGTACCTTATTTTTCTAGGAAATGTAGTACTTGTAAAGGATTCTAGAGTCATGGTTTGGAGGCTGAAGTATTTTAGCCATTAAAGTTACTGCACTGCAAGTTTATTTCCCTGCACTACCATCTGCCAAACAAGGGAACATCAAGAAGGCTCAGCGAGTGGCTTATTCTGGGTTTTTTTTTGTTTGTTCCTTGCTTTGCCCTATGAAATAGCCTCAAATGAATCAGTCTAGCTATCAAAATGGTGCTTTTTCTGATGAGGATACTTTTCATTTCCATACGCTCTATATTAATCTTTCTGCTAAATGGCCATCAAAGGAGACAGTTAAAGATATGCTTTACAGGTTCTGGTATGATGTTCTTTCAACCATGAAAACCAGTGTATCACATGTAAAGGTTACAGTAAAATCAGCTAACAAATACGTGCAGACAAAGCTCTCATGGTCAATAGCTGCTACATGTGCTTGTGGTTGTGGGGAAAAAATACATCAAGCTCACCGTACAAATTACGATATCTTTGGGGGTTTTGTTGTGGGTTGTTTGGTTTTTTTTACAGTGCTTGGGACTGGCCTTAAAGATCATGAATATGTTCAGTAAAACAACAGAAGGAAAATGCTCAGTATCACTGCGTATAGAAAATGTAGTAAAAACATCTCTTTATACAGTTGATTTCATTTTTATTACTTCAGTTTGGTTGCTAACACCAAAGGTAGTTTGAAAATGTTTTCAAATGAAGAAAGAAGTTCAGTATTTTCTCCTGTGCCATCTCCTCCTCTGTTGTTCTGTCTTCTGTGACCTGAGTGCCGTCTGTTACACAGTAAAAGTATTTGACGTAAGAACTCCACAATTTGTAATCTGGATAACATTTGAAGTACAAGCAGCAAGTGGGAGAAGAATTTTTAATCTGATGGCACTTAACCAGGGTCTTGCTGCATATGCTGGCCTTTGCAATATTTACCACTGGTGCACTCAGTGAAACGCCACGTCATCATTTGTGCTTGGATTATAACAAAGCTTGAAGCTGTTTGCCTATTATGAATAGAAGGCATTAAAAGAAAGACCGGAAGTTATATTCAAAACAGAACCTCCTTGGCCAACTGTGCTTGGAGCTCCTTTTGTCAGAACAGCTGGAATTATTTTAATTGGAGTTCTTATAATCATCATTGTAATTAGCTACTGCCTCTTCTACAGAGAAGGAAAACATGCTGGCCACTTAAGTAGCTCAAATAAAAAGGCCAGAAAAACTATTATTATTCATGAACTGCAAATGAGTTTGCATCTTCTGCTACTTCTCATAACAGCTGTTAGAAGACACACGGATAACACTATTTTATATTTATCAGCCTTTCTTGTTTTGTTGTTTACGCTATGCTTTAACCCTGTGGTTTATGGTCAGCGAGACAAAGAGGTGCAAACCAAGCTATTCAACAGGCAAAGACCTGATGCACTTACCACATGACAAACTAATGACATAGCAGCTATTTAGTTTACTGAGTTAGGTGACTGATCCTAGATGTAAAACTCTAGCTCTTTCACCTTCTTAGAAAGTAAAGTCATCAGCACTGTCAAGTAAAGAAGAATGCATTGGAAACTCCTGCACGAAGTGTTTTTATGACACTGCCTGGAACTTAATGGAAGTTAAACTTCAACAATTTTCAGATCCCCATTATTATGGCCATACTACTATAAAGCTTACTATGAAACAAGATCAAGCAGAAGACTGTGTATGAGTTGGCATGTGAACATATTACAGGTTTGCCAAAGGAGATCTAAACCAGGATTTCTTTTAAATGAAATGGAAGCTCAACATCAGCTGGCAGTGTGCGCTAGCAGCCCAGAAAGCCACCTGTGCCCTGGGCTGCATCAAAAACAGTGTGGCCAGCAGCTTGAGGGAGGTGAGTCTCCTCCTCTACTTTGCTCTTGTGAGACCCCACCTGCAGTACTGTGTCCAGCTCTGGGCTCCCCACTACAAGAAAGACATGGAGTTGCTGGACGAAGTTCAGAGGAGGCCACAGAGTTGATCAGAGGGCTAGAGCACCTCTTCTACGAGGACAGGCTGAGGGAGTTGGGCTTGTTCAGCCTAGAGGAGAGAAGGCTCCGGGGAGACCTAATTGTGGCCTTCCAGTACCTAGAGGGGGCCTACAGGAGAGCTGGAGAGGGACTGTTTATCAGGGAGCATAGTGATAGCACAAGGGGGAATGGGTTTAAACTAAGAGAGGGGATATTTAGATTAGATATTGGGAAGAAATTCTTCCCTGTGAGGGTGGTGATGCAGTGGCACGGGTTGCCCAGAGAAGCTGTGGAGGCCCCATCCCTGGAAGTGTTCAAGGCCAGGTTGGATGGGGCTTTGGGCAACCTGGTCTAATGGAGGGTGTCCCTGGCCATGGCAGGGGGGTTGGAACCAGATGATCTTTGAGGTCGTTTCCAACCCAAACCATTCTGTGATTCTATGATTCTAAGCCTACTTACTACCGGGCTGTAGTCAAAGTGATTATAGAATTAGCTGCAGGTAGCTATTGCTAGACAGGATAAAAGCAGTAAAGTAAGTTGGGATCATAGCCTTTCCAAATGCAAAATCAACTTGCAGAATCAAGTATCAGAATTGTTTTTACTATTTGAAAAGATGTACACAGTTTTGTATTCATTCATTACATTTAGAACAATGAAGTTTTATTAAGATTTTAGTGAACTACTATTTTTTGTGAATTTCTCCCATTTACTGTTGAGTTCTGAAATATGTCAAAATTAGGAATACAAATCCTATTTACGTATGTATGTATGTATTTAGTTATTTATTTATTTGAGGAAAGGAGTTCTTGATCTAACAAGGCTGATACATTGTTCTTGGCCTCTGAAAGTGTCTGTGCTTGAGGGAAGGACATGCATATTTTTAACCTCTTGCTTCCCCACATTCACTCTATCCCCTGAAAAGTCTAGAGGCTGCCTTTTGGAGTAAAGTAAAGCTAATAAAACTTTTGGGCTTTTATTTTTAGGGAGGCTACCTAGACACAGAAATCTGAAAAACTAGACTAATTTTTGTTAAAAATTTTTCCCACACTGTCAACCCTAAGGGACCCATTCATGAGTATGTACACCAGAAAATCAATCAGCTCTAAAATGATTATAAACCAGAGGAAAGTAAATCTGGTGTTCACTTGCCTTTTATTGTTTAACCTTTTAGTGTATGCTTGCTTTTAGCTTTGATATACACCTGTGAAAAGTAAAAAATATTTTAAAATAAATTTTAAAATAAAAGCTAATATTTTTCCTAATAATAGGATCCCATAATCCTATCCCATGATTCTGTGATGAGGAAAAAAAGTTTCACTGTACTTCAGGATAAAATTTCAGGAACTGCAGCATTACTGTATGATTTGCTACATATTTATACGCTTAACTTAAATTTGAAAGCAGTGGCCTTGTGTATGTGATCTTACTTTTGCAGATCTAACAAGCAGATGAAAAAGAGAAGAATAAAACTGCTTATTTAGCAGTGAGTTTAGATGAACCAATGAGATCCTCCACTGAAACGTAGAGTACAAAAAAAATGAGGAAGTATGAGCCCAACCACTTGCCAATTTCTTCCGCGATCAGGCAGCAGATAAGCTGTTTGCAGCTTGGCGTTTATTTTAGCTTAATATCACCATATGTACAGGACAATTTGCACAGGTACTAAAAAGAAAAGCCAGCTGATGATGAGCTCCACTTTGCCAGTCGGAATGAGCCCTGAATTGTAGGTATGATGGGAAAAAAAGTTTCCTGCCTCACAGTCTAGCGTAAAGAGAGAACAGTATCCAAGTAATGACTTGGAAAAAAATGGCCTGAGGTTTGTGTGTAAGCTGAGCCCTGCCTGGAAGCTAATGCTGCCTGGTGCCTGGCAGGCAACTGCCTCTTGCTGCCAGCTCGGTGGTGCTCACCAGTGCCCCTGTACAGTCGGAGGGTGCTGGGCTGGGCTGCTCTGGGGAACCATTCAGGCTGCCCTGGGACTGCACTTTCATGAGTGCTTGTTTCAACCTGGAGTGCGGTGAAGGAAACATCACAGGACGTCAAAAACAACACGTGAACTCTGAAGTGTACATTCACACCCGCTATACATGTCTTCCAGAGATGTACACATTTTAGCATCACTGAAATGAAAACAAACTCTGTAATGATACCACAGGTCCACAGTAGCAATGGAAATTAAAAATTATGCCAGACAAATACTAGAAAATAAAACAACAAAGATGTGGGGTTTAATTATTTTGTTTTCACCATAAATAAATTGAAATCCGGCTGCTTTTCTTATTTCATCCTGTTAGCACAGTGTTGTGATAGGGGAGGAGAGAGAAGGTAAGAGTCCTGCTACAGCGAGGTGGGGAAAGTCCAAACTGATAGATGGAAAAAAGGTGGTGTCTGTTTGAAGACTGGAGTAACACACAATGAAGCAGTCCGTTCTGAGTATCGCTTAACTGCATTGCAGATACAGTACCAGATTTAGAATAACTGCAAATTGAAACCTGAATAGTGGTGGAAACTGTCATCTCTACAGAATTTTCGTAACACGAGTAGAGTGATCAAGCAGGTCTTGTTCACAAGCTCTTGTTGCCCTGGCAAAGTCTTTTATGTCCTAGATACCAGAAAGCAGTTCTCAGTTTTCCCTGTCCATGGCTTCTTCGGGGTTATAGCCCTAGGAGCAGATGGTTCTAAGTTCACTCACTAGTGCAGATTTATGGCGGCTGTTGTAACAATAGTAATTTCACTGTCTTTTACAGGCAGAGTTTGCAGTTAAATTAAATTCCAGTTGATAAACCTTTAGGTAATACAAGATGTTTTTGGCATAGTTTAATCATTAGTAAGGTGATTACAGACCACAAGCTAAGGCAGCCACAGACCTTTTCAAACAAATATCCTCAGCAAGTTATATATAACAAGATGCTAAACATTCCAGAAGCATCAAATCCTTTTTTTCCAATAGAGCTCCTCCTAATGAAAGTGAGCGGTAATGCCAGTGGAATTTTTGTCAAGTAGGTAAAAGCTAATGAGGGATGTAACTCATTTCTGATGTTTTCCCCTTGTCCCATATGAGAATTCTAAAATCGCTACTTTTGGGGGTTTTGTGTTTTTATGTTTTAGCTATTTTGTTGCTACTTTTCCTCTGCATTCGTCAGCATGTTGGTCCATTTTGTAGCAGCAGAGAAGCTCAAACAGCAGAAGCAGCCAGCCTGCTTTCCCACAGTGAGTAACCACAGACTTGAAATGTCTGAAAACGCTATGCCATGTAGAGATGTATAGACCAATTATCCTTGTTCTGATCCTTTTTCCTTCAGTGGATTATGATTGTTATTGTTGCTTATGATATATTCATATATTCTCCATTGTTAATGGAGAGGATGTCTCCTGATGATTTTTACAGATGATTTCAGAGTGATGATGGCTGTTGATGGGTTATCATTTCAGAGAACGTATATAGGAACACCGCGGAGTGTATCTGTGAACTTCACAATACGTGTTCTACTGTCCTGTAAAGCTTTTCAATACTAGTTCCAGGAAGCGCTCTCAGGCAATGTGGTTTTGCCCACATGTAAAGATAGATTGGGAGATTTTACACATGCTGATTGAAAACAGTCCTTAGGTCTAAATAGAGTGAAGACTAGGCAGCAGTTTAATAGACCAGCAAAGCCATTCTCTTCCATGGGAGCTGATACCTGCCAGCAGTAACTGCAATAATGGGCTTAGTTTTCCAAATTTTAGATTTTTCAGGAGAAAGCATGCTTTTATATATATTTTTATCTTTTAGTGTTTCTACTCTGAAGTAAAGCTGGCATTGTGTATATCATGAGTATTCTCTCTCAGTGCCTTCAAATCAAAAGTTGATAGGTTGTGGTGATACACCTTGTTTTCTGTATTCGCAAACACCATGAGTAGTGTAGTCTCTGACAATGAAGCAGTTTGCTTTTCAGTGCAGTCTTCACTGGTAACACAGATCCTGGAAATGAAGCTATGCCCTTACTGGTATATGTTCAGCCTGGCTTCTGAGGCCTAGAGCTTCAGTAGCATGTATGGTAAGACTATATTGACTTCACTGAATTTGCAGTGATGTAACAGATTGAAAATCAGCTTGAGAAAGAAGGAAATAGATTCTCAGCTGAGTAAAGAGAAGTTGAACTTACATGATTACTTTCCAAAACAGATTCACTCACAGCATTAGATGTTTCCAACAAAGCTGGTTAGCAGATTGCTGGCAAAAGATTTTGTGAGCATGCTTTGCTTGGATTGTTCTGCTTTGTCAGTGCGGTTTGGAACACAAAGGCTATTGTTTAAAAAACCCATGAATGTTAATTTGCATTCCATTGCTGGGTTATTACACAGGGTGTGGAAAGAAAAAGCAAGCTCTGCATTAAAAAGAAAATACATTGTTTCCTTTTCTTCTTCCTCATGCCTCATTGTCCTTTATTTTAATGTTTCTTCTCCAGACTACGCTCTTTGAGACAATGAGTGTCCTCTAGCACTTTTAGGCAAATGTAAGTATATCCACAGCTGTGTCTGTAAGGTAGAACAGAATAGAATATTTAATCTGGAAAGGACTTACAAGAATCATCTATTCTAGTTGCCTATAGATCATCTACCAGAGCTATATAAATTGAAAAATTAACTTAACTTACAGAATCGATTCTACAATGATGTCTGTGAGCAGTGACACTTGCAATATACCTGCTCTGAAATTAGGAGGTAATTGCAATATGAAAATTCATATCCAAGTTATTTCAGAAAACCCTGGGTGTAGTTTCATAAGTGGCATAGACCCTGCTTAGACCACACTGCCACCATCCACTGATTCTCAACCCTTAGCCACATGCTCCAGCTGCTGCCATAGCCCCTGGTTCTAGTGTTCATTTAGCGGTGTGGTGAGATGGATGAGCTCAGTCATATAAGCAGAAATGACCTTAGCAAAAGAGGGTTAGTTGTTGGTTGAACTGATCTGACTCAACATGCAACCCCACAAGCACTAAGGCTAGCATGAGGAGTGTTAGAGGAACAGGACAACAGAAAGGAAAGAGGGAGATTGTCAGGGCCCTGAAGCCAGTAATCAGCCTTTATTGGCTCCAACTGGGCCCCATAGGCCCAGGGGCTCTATTTAAGTTCAGGTGTACCTATTTTTATTAGGGCTGTGTCTGTAGGTCCTGTTGATCTAGGTTATTATGAACTGTCCTGGCCTCAGACCTGTGAACTGACTTCCCAGCCTGACCTTGGTCTCCTGTCACTGCAGACCTGCCTGGTGATTGTGAGGCTGGGCCTCATCCTGACTGGCTTGACCTCAGCCCTTCTCTGGTATTGTGGACCTGCCTGGTGACCACAGGCCTGTGTCTGAACCTGGCCTGCAGAGCAGCTTCTTGGCCTTGGGTCTGCCTCACTACTGTGAACTTGGCTGATGATCTGGCTGGACCCTAGCTACCCTGCTCCCTCCTTTTGGGGCAGTAAGATGGTGTCTGGTGAGGTCTTTGCTCTGTTTGCTGTGATACATTTCCCTGTCCCCTAGGGAGCAGCCAGCCCTTGCTGCTCCCTGACAAGGACTAGGCACTGGTAGCAGTGGGGATATATGACCAGCTCCTACCACGCTAAACTAGTAACAAGACTGCTTTAAGAGGTGACAGTAACAATTAAGCTATTAGTTCTTCTGGGAGCTGCTTCCCTAAAGAAGCAGTCCTGCTTTTTCCCCCAGCTACAAGTACTTGTTTGCACACCTCTTCCTTGTGCCAGCACAAGAGTTTGTGGAGCAAGGCAGCAAACAAACAAAAGTAATGAGGTTCTGAACCAATGAAGTTGGTTCAGAAAAAAGGTGTGGATTTACTCAGGGCAGGAACAAGCACCTAATGCTGAGAAGAGCAGCGGACACAGCTTCAGCCGCAGGTGTTTGTGGAAGTCTGGTGGAAAGATCACCAAGGTTAGAGGTTTTACTGTGATCACACCAGGTCTGTCTGGGATCTTGAGAATTTGTGTGACTGGCCCCCACTAAAGTGAGCAATGGTATGTCTTCCTTTGTGTCGCTACCCAAACTAACTCAGGCATGAAGGTGAGCTGCAGTTACATCCTGCAACTGGTAGTGTAGATACAATTGTGGCTGTTTAGGCCTTTCTTATATAAGTAAACAAAGCAGCAACCATATTCATCTAGACCCAAAGGTGTTTACTTTCAGTTCCTATTGAATGAGGAGAGGGTCAAAACTTAAGTGTTCTGTGCTGGATTCTGCCAGCTGGGTTGTGCGAGGATCAAGCCTGTTTAGTACTGATTGGTTGTTTTGGGTTTTTCTACTGTCTGGTATTTCTGTTGTTCTTTTTAAGTGTCATATTCTGTCAGAATCAGCATGGAAGTAACATCATGATTGATGTGTATCTGAACCAGGAGTGTTCGGGAGATGTTAAGTTCTGAAATCTTTAACCCGTTAAGTTGCAATCTCTAAGAAAAAGCCCTCATCATTGACCATACTTGTAGCAGGGAAGACAGTGATTAGCTGGATATGGAAGTTAAGCCATGCTCTTGATCATGAAAATGTTCTCTCCAGAACAGGATTTAGGCACGCTGAGGAAGCTTGCACTGCAGTTGATTAGTCTGGATCTGCTTCATGTCTTTAGCATCCAGCTCTTACGATAATTTTTATTAAATGAGGAAGGTGAGAAAGTTTTCATAAGAATTGATAAAGCCAGAACTTCCCAACAAATAGAAGATATCTTCAACATAAGCATGTAAGAAACAATTAAGATGATGAATGAAATGGCATTGGAACGGGTTGCCCAGGGAGGTGGTTGAGTCACCATCCCTGCAGGTGTTTAAAGAAAGGTTAGACGTGGTACTGAAGGATATGGTTTAGTGGGTAATAGGTGGTGGGGGGACGGTTGGACTGGATGATCCTTGAGGTCTCTTCCAACCTTAATGATTCTATGATTCTATGAAAAGAGAAAATGGTACTCTTCAATAATTTCTTCAGTGTGTTGTAGGGAAAAATAAATTTTATAAATTACTTGTTACTTGTTATTGGATATTTATGAGAGAACATTTGTTTTCTTCTGCCATTAACATTGAGGAATCTGTTAAGGACTTAATTAAAATTATTTGCTTTGGCACTAACAAGGTATCTTTGCATAAAGATTGTGATATTCTAGAAACTTCTAAAGTTCCAGAATCTATCAAATATCTTGAACATATTAGGAATCATTGAAAGGGCAGTCTAAAGGGTAGTAAAACCAAGCAGGCATATGAAACAACTACCAATGTAAGCAAGGACCAAGCGATGAATGGTATCAAGGGAGGAACACAGACTAAGGATGATTTTTGTCTGTAATATAGTCCCTGATGCTCAGTAAAGGGGGAGTAAGGTAATTTCTCAGCAAGAAATTCTTGGTGTTTATGGATGATCCTGCAAAGATCCAATGAGAATTGCAAAATAAAGGAACAAATTACAGGAATTTACCTGCTGTTAGTCCACAGTAGCACTATTCCCTTGTCTGGTGAGTATATTACTTCCTCAGAGTAATTACATCATGATTTTGGAAGCCTTTTATGTTTGTATCTGACATCCCACTTCCATTTGTCTGATAGCAATTCTCCTTGGTTGGGATAACCCACTTGTGCACGTGGTTCTGGGTTCTGTTCCTGAGCGACTCATTTAACCTCTCTGTCTTTTTCTCTTTCCATCCATAAGATTAGCATAATAATACTAATTTATCACAGCCTATAGTTAGGCTCAATTAATCTTTGTAATGATCTCTGAGATTGTTGGATAAAACACACTGTAAAAGTGTATTATTATTGTTAATAGAGCCTTTTGTACAACTGCACCCTAACAAAGCACTGCCATTGCTCAGCAGCTTTCCTCGTAAGATTTCACTGAAATTCCTAAGGATTTAACGGGGTACAACTTTCAGTGAGTATGTCCATTTCTCATCCTGAATTATTCATACCATCAGAAGAACAGTTTCAATTCTGAAACATGGAATGCTGTGGAGTTTGTGCAAAAGAAATGGTGTAATATCATAAGTGACCTAGAACTGAAAGCTTTTTAAACAGGGCTTCATTTACACTGGCCCTGTAAATTACATTTAGAGTTCCAGCTGAACTAGTTCATGCTTCAGAGAGCTGCATTGTAGAACAGCTTTCTTAAAATGAGGTACCTGTCTTGTTGGGAATATAAATAGTCCTTAACCATGGAAATGATGGCATTGTAAGAGAGCGGTAGTAGACAAATCTCAATCTACATCATTGGAGGAAAAGATCAGTCCTCTGGGGTTCATACTTAATGCTCTTGGGTTTTGGTTATATGTACCAGGTTAACAGTTGGAAGATGGAGGCTTAGAACTCCCCTCTCGTTTCTCAGCTGCAGATGAAAAAGGAAGGAGCAAGCTTCACAAATGGACTAGCTGGGAGAAATGGTCTGAGCAGATCTACTGGCCTCAAAGAGCAGCCCACGCTTAGCAGCATAATGGATAGCTGAGCTTGAGCAAGTAAGCTTGAAATGGTGTGAGAGACTGAAAGGGTTAATGTGCATTAATGTCTCGTGGTGGGAAACAGTTACGGTCTGCATTGGGATAATAAACCACAAAGGAAAAATTGGTTAGCAAAGGATGTGGAGGGCATGTTGGAGGATGCATGGCTCTGTATTCTGATCACCATATATGACCAAAGGTCATACAGAGCTCATTTAAAGAAGGGGCTCACGACCACCCTAATGGCAAAAGACCAAGAACGTTCTGGAACAAGAACCATGTAAGTCTTCAAGGGGCGTGACTGGTGCAATTGAGAGGACCATAAAAGAGACAAGCCCAAGGAGCCTGTTGCTTGCGCCTATCACTGGAGGATTGCCACATCTGTCATCATGGGATCCAAGGGTGGTGATATCTTTCTCCATCTTCCTTTCCCTCTTTCCTCTCTTTCCTGTTCTTCTTATAAATGTCTCAATAAGAGGCCACACCAGCTTTCAAAGTTTAGGTTGCTTCTACCAGAAATAAAATGTGCAATCAATTTTTGGTGTCATTTCACCTTAATTTAGCCTGAGATAATTATGAAACTTCTACAGCTCCCTGGGTCATCCAGGTTGGGCTATGACAAATGGGGTTTTTGTTGCTTGGTTCTACATTTGTTAGATTGTTTGGAACTGTGAGACAGTCATCTATACACGTGGATTTTAGGAAGTGAGATTTCTCTGTCCTATTACGTGACATTTGATTTTATGAAATGCTAAACAGTTTTCTTGGAAATTCCAAAACATTTTCTCTTCTGCTGACATTCCTCAGCTTCCTACCCCTGCTTGTTCTGGTATGCCGTGGTTTAACCCAGCAGGCAGCTAAAACACCACACTGCCGTTCACTCACTACCCCCGCACTGGGATGGAGAACAGAATCGGAAAGAAAAAAAAGGTAGGACTTATAAGTTGAGATAGACAGTTTAATATGACAGAAAAGGAAGAGAATAATAATAACAATAATAATAAAAGAATACACACAACAAGTGGTGCACAGCACAATTGCTCACTGCCTGAAGCCGATGCTTAGCTAGTTCCTGAGCTACGCCATTTCCTGGCCAACCCCCCAGTTATATGCTGAGCATGATGTCATATGGTATGGAATATCCCTTTGGCCAGTTTGGGTCAGCTGCCCTGGCTGTGTCGCCTCCCAGCTTCTTGTGCACCCCCAGCCTTCTTGTTGGCAGGCCAGTATGGGAAGCCGAAACGTCCTTCACTGCTTGGCAACAGCTGAAAACATCAGTGTGTTATCAACATTATTCTCATCCTAAACCCGAAACACAGCACTATTCCAGCTGCTAGGAAGAAAATTAACTCTATCCCAGCTGAAACCCGAACAGGTACTTGTATTATTAAAAATTGATTTCTTAATGTTTTTAATAATGAGAAATGTGTGTTATTCTTATCTTGTCTGTTCTTCAAAATAGCCGAATAGTCCCTACTCAGACTTGGAGGATTGGGAGGTGGGAAATCAATTACTGGGCAGAGACCATGTCCATAAAACTGATCCTGCTTAGAAGTCATATGTTTCAGAAGTAACTTTAATCAGTTTAAAAAAGAATTTTTTCTGCTGATATATTTCTAAGAGGATGTAAAAGGGCGGAACTTTCTTTTGCAAAGAATAGATTTTATGTTGACTGCTCTGAGATTTTTTTTTTTCCCCAACCTAATTCTTATTGCCTTTCTTGCCTACTGTCTGCTATTCGTGAGAATGATTTGACTAAAATGTCTATATCTCTCACCAAGATTTTCATAGAATTGTAGAATACCCCAGGTTGGAAGGGACGCATAAGGATCATTAAGTCCAACTCCTGGCTCCACACAGGACCAGCCCAATCAGAGCAGATGACTGAGAGCGTTGTCCAGACGCTTCTTGAACTCAGCCAAGCTCAGTGCTGTGACCACTTCCCTGGGGAGCCTGTTCCAGGGCCTGGCTGCCCTCTTGGTGAAGCACCTTTTCCTGATCTCCAACGTAACCCTCCCCTGTCACAGTTTCATGCTATTCCCTCGGGTTCTCTCGCTGGTCACCAGAGGGAGGAGATTAGCGCCTGCCCCTTTGCTTTCCCTCATGAGGAAGCTGTAGGCCGCCATGAGGTCTCCCCTCAGTGTCCTCCAGGCTGAACAAGCTAAGGGACTCCTCATACGTCTTCCCCTCTAGACCCTTCATCATGTTTGTTGCCCTCCTTTGGACACTCTCCAGTAGTTTTATGTCCTTTTTGTACTGTGGCCCCAAAACTGCACCCAGTACTTGAGGTGAGGCCGCACCAGTGCAGTGTAGAGTGGGACAATCCCATCCCTGGACCGGCTGGCAATGCCGTGCTTGATGCATCCCAGGATACGGTTGGCCTTCCTGGCAGCCTGGGCACACTGTTGGCTCATGTTCATGTTTATATGACTAAGTTAAAAAGGAGCCTCTTTCTATATAAAATCTTTGAGTCTGTTACTCTCTAAATGAAAAGTCTTCCCCTTAAAACTTGAGGAGTAGGAACAGGTGATGTGAACATGGAAGTGCTGATCAATACAAGGAAAGCACAAGAAAAGTGTAAGTATGGGTGTCAAGCAAGTTGTGTCATTTACTACAGAGAAAAATAAAATTGGTAAGAACAGAGCAAAAATATAATATCTAAATTCACTAATCAGGTAAATTAGCCAGGAGTGATAGAAGACAGAAATTTGAAACCTTTGCATAGTGTCTGGCAGCAGGTTAAAAAGCAAATAGGGCCTTAGTAGGTATAATTAGAGGGAGAGATGATGCTCATCAGTAACTAAAGCATGATTAGGAGAAAAAGCAAGACAAAGGCACTTGTTATGGACAGGTATTTTGAGTGTCATGTTACACAGAAAATACAGAAACACAACCTGTAAAACTGAGTGCAAATATCTATAAACGTGTTACTTTCTTCAGATTCTATGAATGAATTGACAGTTTTTAAAGAAATTATTTTTGCCATTTGTTTACAATGAATACTAGGTGTTCTAATCCTGAAAGATTCTATAGTTTAGAGAGTACTAGACTGTAAGTGGCTGTTAGAAGTGTTTCACAAAAAAGCATATACAGCACCTTGATATAACTTAATACAGGTCTGTGATTCCTGAGTTTAGGCAAGGCTGTGCTTTTTCATAGTGCAGATTTATAAAACATTCATACAGTGCAGTACGTCAGAATACATTTCATAATACTCAGATACTTGCTATTTTTGTAGAGTCTCAGTACTTGCCTTTTATAAGAGGAATTGTCTTCAAATGCTGCTCTGCTTTTAATTCAGTAGTGCTGAAAAACATCCCCATCTAAACAGGAAGAGCAGTAGTTTGAACTTGCTGCTTAGACCACTTAGATATTATTTTTAATGGCCTGTTTATGTGAATGTGGCAATTAAGAACGAAGGTCTGTAAATCATATGTAGGAATAACTAAGAACAACTGTTTTCTGTTCCAGCAAATAATGGAAGAATTTCTCTAGCCATACAGAGGCACAGAAAGAATTGTGGGAAAGTCTGGGAAAACTGTCAGCACTCAAGTAATTTAGTCTGTATCCTTGGGGCAACTTCATCTAGATCCATACACAAATGGAAGTCCAGGGCATGTCAGCTGGATAAGGTATAAAAGTGCTTTACTTTAGCTCTAAAAAGGCAAACTGTTGAGGTTCTATCATGAGTCTTTTTTTTCCTTCTGCCCCTTGTTTTCTACCCAACAATTGGCTGAGGTTTCAGTACTCAAGAAAGTAACTTCTCAGTCATGTATGAGCAGTGGGATTTTGGACAGAAGGCATTTGACTTGAGTTCATTGCTAGTCTGAATGTCTGGGTATATGGATGCTTTCCTGAATGTGTTTGGCCAGAGAATCTACTTCATGATCAAGGGTGTGGGTTTTTTTCTTTTCGAAAATAACTCTAATTTAAAAGTGAGTATTCATTAACAATGTGGTTTTTGGAATGGCACTAGTGGAACGAAGGGACAAATATAATTGATGTAGCTAAATTCAGAGGCTGAAACAGTCATTCCAAGAGCAGGTTTGTTGAAAGGCTGTAGCTGGTTCTGGTATGCACTTTTGGAAACACCCACCCTGGATTCCCAGCTGTGCTTCATGTCCCCTTGTCATTGCTTTTCAGGGATGGTATCACAGGGCAGTTGACTACACTTCCTTGAGGGTGGGATTGATTCTATCATTTCTATATGTTGCTTGTTTACTTGGCAAACAGTTTCAAAAATGTAAGTACTGAGGTGGGAATGAACCCAAGTGTGTCTCACTTTTCATTCATTTATATATTATTAAGCATAACTCCCACATCTAGGGTGTCCTCTATGGCTAGAGGGACAATTTATTCTCCTGGTCCAGCTTGGGACTGTGTTGAAGACACAAGTGAGCTGATCCAAATAAAACTAAAAGCGTCTTGTCGCTTTTTTCACAAAGTCTGCTAGTCGTCTTCCAGATATTTACTGCTACAAGGTTGGTCCTTGGCAGAGTTCCCAGTCAACCAGATTGCCTTCATGTATTTCCTTCTTAGGATGACAAGGCGTGGCAATACTTTCAGACAAAAATCAGTACAGTTTTAGGGCTTTTATGTGAGTGTTTCCTTCCACACACTATCTCCTTTCGCTTCTGCTCTCCAAATGATCAGTCTGGAGGACTACAACTTTTCCTCTAAGAAACCATATACCACAAGGTGGAGGCTGCAATACAATGTGACACTGGGACTTCTCATTTCTCACCAGTTTTGATAAGCTATAGTACGTGAGGAGAGATTAGATGTTGTTGCCCTCGAGTGGTAATAAAATAGAGGAAGAGGAAGCATGTTTACAAGTAGGAAGCTTGAAAGTGGGAAAGGTTACAGCACAAACGGTCTGTGAGATCCAGCAAGGATACTTGAAATAGCCTCATTTTAAGCTGATTGAATAAAGAACTGACACAAGCTCATAGCATGGGCTGAGATAGTGCTGACCCAGCAGAGGCAGGGAATTTTGTAGCCAAGAATCAGGAGAGCTTAAATCCAAGTTTCTGACTGAGAAATACCATACAGGGTGAATATATCTCTACCTTGAAAATCTGGGCCTACTTTGTGCAACTCACAAGTGCAACTTGTATTTACTTTGCTGTGTATCATGCAGCTGTAGAAGGACATAGAATCTGATTTCTGAACTGAAATTATGTTGAGTCTGAAGCAAAGTCATTGCAAATCTAAGCCAGGAAAATTATTACTAAGAACTGAAAATGGCCTGTTAAAGCAAGAGGCACACATAAAGATTTCGATGAGCTCATTCCCCTGTTCACTGTGAGATGTTTATTCTTCTGCTGCATTCACTGCCAGCACACTTTTAATTTTTTCCTAAATCACACAACCCTAAACACCTTGCTGTCTCTCTCTCAGAACACTCTCATTCTGGGAGAATGAAAATGCGAACCTCAAGAATGCAGGAACGGATATATTTGTTGTGAGACTCCGCTGAAATCTGTCTTTTGCTGAAAATCAATGTCTTTAAACAAACCTATCACTTGGTTTCAAAACTGTAATCTCACACTTTCTCATAAACCCAACTGACTGTTATATAAGGCCCAAATCTTCCCCTCTTGAAATCTATAGGAGCTTTGCCATGGTTTTAAACAGGGCATGACTAGCTTGATAATATACATTTGAGTAACAGATGAACACTAAAAAAACCCCTAAAAATGAATCCATATTTAACATTCTTAATTTAAAGTAGATACATGGTAGCATGTATATGATCAGACAGTTCATAGTTTAAAAAGCTCAAAACAAACAAAATACCCAAATAAAGGCTTGCTAAAACCCTAATGTATTTTGTAATCATGTACTGGAATAGCAGTTGCTTTTGCTGGTCTGCCTTTCTGCTGGCTGGGTTCCCTTTCTGTGTGACAGATGTGCTATTTATGGAAGGGGATTCTGAATATTTTAAAGCACTGACTGTTAGGATCATCTCATTCCCAGCCTTTAAAATGAAAGAGAACAAAATGCCAAATAACCTCCCAAAGAAAACCCTCCAAATTAAATAGATATCTATTTAATCATTAAAAAAGAAAGAAGAGGGGAAAAAGCAAAATCAGATTGGCTATTTTTTACAAGAAGTGGCTACGTACGTACAGCAGTCTAGTTGTTGGTGCAGCCTTTTCTGATTTAACACAATACTTGTTATTAAATTTCACTTTTTTTTAAAAAGGTGCTCTTTTAGAAAAGATGAAAAATCATAGGCTATACAGGTTCCTAGAGAAAGAATATGTGGCTGGAAATTTGACTGCTTTCTTTCTTTCTCAGCTGTATTGGCAGGTCGAATGAAAGATAGCGCTTCTCTGTACAAATCTGGCCTCACAAGGATCTATTTATTTCAGCAGTTGGCCAGAAACCATTTATATGCACTTATGCATATAGTAAACACTATTTACCTAAAGAAATCCTTCAGTGAAATATTTTCAGAGCTAACACATTAATCTTCACAATTCTGTTCATGTGTTGGGTATCAGCTTGTAGTAGTTGCGGGTAGAGATCGGAAGCTGTGGGAAGTCACTGAAATAGTGTGTGTGGGATTCTGCTCTCTAAACAGGTAGATCCTACAGTTTCACGTCACCTGACAGTTTAGCCTTCTAGAAAGGGAATGCAGGTGATAGTAAACTGCGGCATGGTTCTCTCATCCTCCCTTTGGAGACACAGTGACAATGAAAATAAAACCAGTTTTGCTTATTAGGCATTCACACAAAAAAAATCAGATTAGCAGTTTTTAATGCTTCTTTCTCTGTATATTTTTCATTATATATGCAAAATATTTTATCGTATTTTGAAATTTTCTAGAAAATAAGCCTTACTTACAAAAATCCAATTCCTACAATTACTCTTGCAGTCTCTGCAGAGGGTGATACCAATTTAACGTATGCAGCTGAACAATCTGCAAGCTACTAATCTCAGAAGGTAACAGAAAGATATTAAGTACGTGATGTGAAATTTTTAATTGTTATTATTATTTTTGCAGCTGTGGTTTAATATTTCAAAATTATTTTTTTCTTAAAGACAACAGCACCTTAGTATCTGCATTGACCTCCATGATGTCAGAATGTCATTGTGCAACCGTAGCTAAGAAAAGCCTCGGAGAGAAAAAAAAAAGAAGCTTTGCATCTTCCAATAACATGAGATGTGCATATACAGTACGTAGCATTTTGGAATTCATACTGTGGTAGTGAGTTGTTGCTTTCAGTTTGATTAGACAATCATTGTTTCGTTTTCCTTGCTCTGACAGTGAGTATGCTTGTACGCTGCTTAAGTCTTCTTAGTGCTATCTAGGTCAGTATACTTAGGATGATAGCTTTTATGTTCTGTAAGTCTGACAGATACCGTGCCTGACAGAGATCAGCACCAAATTTTCTTTTATTTATTATATCTGAGGATAGAAAAATATTTTATAATTAATCAGAATTGTATACCACATAGCACCTACCGTTTCTGCATTGCAGATATATTTAGCTCTAACACTGCTTGTGGTTAACAGGGTGTAGCGTAGACACAGACAGCTGATCATGCAGGCAGACCCTGTGCTCGTGTGGTTTGTCAATACTGCGCAGGATTTTGATGGACTGTAAAAGACAGAAAACAGAAAGGAAAGAAAAATTGTTTTATTTGTATGAACATTAGTTATGCTGGTTTTGCTGTTGTTGTCTTTTTATTTTATTTTTTTAATACTGAGACTTAAAAATTAGGAAAGCAGAGCAAATGCATCCAGGATTTAATACGTGCGACGTGAAATCTTTCTGCATCGAGAGGATGTTACTGTAGTCAATCCAGCATTTCTCCAATAAGCAAGAAGATTGTTTTGTTTTCCTCGGCAGGCGGACTCAGCCATTGCACAGGCAGATTTTGATAAGAGTTTGAAATGCCTACTACTGTATCATTGTAGAATTTGGAGTTTGCTAGCAGTGTTAGTGACTGGAGCTCATCTTGCATCACCAGTTGATGACAATTTTCTTTGTTCCCTCCCACCCAGTTGAACCAAGACTCTGTAGCTGATACGCAATGTCACTTACAACATTAATCAGATACTGCATTTAAGGTGAGCTGTCCCTTGCCTCCTCCCTTACCAGAGCTGTGCTGCAGTATGTATCTTACTCCTGCAAGCCTAAAATGGCAGGCAGGATTAACGTTGCTTGTGCTGTGTGCATGCTGTGTATTGAATTCATTATACTGTGCCTAGTATCTCAAATGTGAGTATGTAAATGGTCTGTGTGCCATGTCATGCAGTAGTGAAGACTGGTTTGTGCTTCATTACAGGCTTAGATGTTTGAGCATCACCTTAAGAATTCTTTTTTCATTTGCAATGTGGTGAGTTGTTAGCTTGTCATCACATTCAAACTACATTATTAGCCCTTGGAAAGGAGAGAAAAAAAAAAGCAAACTGTGCTTCCAGATGGTGTCACCCTTTTTCTTCTTGCATTTACTGTAGTTTAAATAATGTATATTGTATTGTTAATTAATGTGAATATCGAATTAAAGCACTTGAAACTTACATATTTATTATGCAGGTAGGAGGCACGTCGAATCTATTTTTAACTCTTACGCAGTCCACGTTGTGCAATGGGCTTTGGTTGTCGAGTTTATATTTTCAGCTGTGATATCAATAGGCTGATTTTCAGTAAATGTGACAAGTGGCCTTTGCAGTGGTCAGCTTCAAGCTTTGAGCCCTCTGAGGAGGAGAAAAAAAACCCCCAACCTGGTGTTGCAGTTTCGGAAAACCTTGGATGAGGACATTTTTTTTTCCCCACTCCTGCTTTCCCTATTGATAAACTCGGTTCTCCTGATCACGGTCTATTCAAGCTGCTTCCCATCTGATTTTTGCAACTGCTTCTAAAACATTATCAAGAAGACCAAGAATAGAACTTCTCTCCATCGCTTTACATTAAAATGGCTGGGTGCATTGCCATGCTAACACTGCACTAAGTGGTACATGCAGGTAGGTTGAGATTTGCATGTTTTACTGATTTCTTGATCCGTGTTGCAAGAACATGAAATGGGCTTTGGAATGTAGCTTTCAGTTAAAAAATGTATTAAACTGTTAATGAAAATAATCTAATATTAAATTGTTAGCTTCATATATTGGCATGACAATTGTTCTTATCTGTTTTTAAAAAATCTATTGTGAAAGTAGAGCAATCATGCCTGTTAAAATAATCATATGTACTAAGGGCGTGGCAACGCTTATGCAACAAAAGAATTTTTGAAAACCCTATTGAATCAATTACATTTTAAAGCTGACTATAAGCCTTATTAAACTTGCAGTTAAAATGCAAAAATAAAAACTGAGGTAGATAAGAAAAATGAAAAATATTTAAATTCTGTCGTAAGCGGTTTCGTGTTTTGTGCGAAATCTTAAATAAAGATTAATATGCTTTACTGCTTATATTTTCAGTATTAGCTACAAACATAAACCTGCACTATTTCTTTTTATTTTAAGGTAGAAGGACTTTAAAGAGAAAGATTGATATAGATGGCCCTGTCAGCTTAAACTGAGTATCAGTTCACTGAAGTGTGTTTTACTTCACACAAAAAGGGTTATGAAATAAAAACTTCACACCCTTAGGAACAAAAACCTGAATTTGAGCATTAAGGATAAAAAGAATTATGAGCATTGTATTGCTTACACCAACTTTTGCAATATATTTGTTTCAGATTAATACTGGGCCAGAACCAGTTTCCTTGGCAACCAAATCCTTTTAAAAGGTGCAATAGTAGAGATGTAGAAAGATGTTACTCTCTTTAATAGCAATATCACAATGCAAATGGAAATTTTGCAGTTGTTTCCTTTCAGTTCTAAATGAGAATCTGATCTCATTTTATGTTTCCATGCGGCTATCATTTCTTAAACGATGCCATGTTTATAAAGCTGTACACACCAAAAACCTGGTTTATTCCTGTTTTGCATTGACTGTTTGTTTCCAGAAATGTACCCCAGTGGTTTGGTTTGTTTTTTTTCTTAATTTAGCGTAGTCTTGCATATAGGTCAAGGTTTGTACTGTGTGCATACGGAGTGATTGTGTATACGGAGTCATAGTTTCATTATCACAAGTATAAAAGTATCACTGAAATACTGAGCAACTGAAAAATTTAGAGAATCAGAAGCACGTTTAAACCTTCTGTCACCTTTGCTGAATTGAGCCACAGTAATGCTAATAAACCTTTCTTTAAATAGTGGACCCATTCTGAAGTTCAGGTGAAGAACTGTGTTTAAGCATACTGGAGAAGAACTGTCAGATCTTAAACGAGCCTTTATAGATCAAGCTCACTTGTGGTCTGCGGTAATTTGCAGACCTTATAGATTTTGCAAAATTTAAGTATTATAATTCCTTATTTCTATTTTTAGCTAGTGTTTTTAACAGTATCAGTGAAGTTATATCTTATGTGTACCACAGGTAACTGCGTATAAAGAATCAGATGTTGCTAAATGTCTCCCCTGAGCTTGTAACGTAGTGTATGTATCTCCTTGTGAATCTCCTTTGTACACGACTTGAGAAATTCTCATGACTGCAATGAGACTTTACAGCAGGGTAGCCATTTTCCTTTCATGTCCTTGACTTTAAAATGACTAAGTATATTTTGTGTGGATGAGGACCCAGTACTGAAAACGAATGCAGAGGAGTTATTTAGAAGCACAGCCAATTATCAGTAATAGCCTCGACAATGTCAGTAATATCAAACTAATTCTCATTTATTTCTAAATATATCACTTCAGTGTGTTCCAAATAAACAGAGTATAACTGTTCAGGAATATGACTTGTCATCTGTCTTGATAGGCCAATGGTTAATAATGATAATAAACCCATTTGATTCATAATTACGAGATTAGTTTGACGCAGTGCAATATTCCCCTGTTCCACCTAAAGAAGCAGAACTGAAAACCTAATAAACAGCATCTCTCAAGTGACATATTAAAGTTTGCATTTTTTTTATAACCTGTTTTATCTCCAGAAGCTTGCTTCTGCTGATTATTTTCCTGTCTGAAATGTTAATGTGGAGTGCGCCATTACGTGTGGTTATAAAAACTGCATTTCTTTGTTTATTTCTTGTGTGGTTATTTTTAAAGGAAGTTGCTGAGCAAACACTAAGTAGAAGCAATCTATTTATTGCCACTGATATTTATCTTTAGAAAAGATGGGGCACTTAGCAATAAACTGTCTTTATTATGTCTTTGTGTTCAAACATACCCACTCAAGGCATTTGAAAAAAAGTGTAGCTCCGTTACATGAGCGTGCTTCGCTATGGTTGTTTTAAATCCATTTGCAAATTTGCTCTTTTCTTAGGGGGTGCAATTCCTCTTGTAATTAATATGACTGAACTCAAGTGCTTTCATGAGTCTGGAAAAACTCATTGGCAGCCTGTGAACGGTAATTTCTTGTAGCTAAAGAAACTGATGTATTTATTAAGGAGGAGTCTAGTAATTAGCAAGTTGTTTCCAGTTTGACTATTATACGTGGGTTGCTGCATGTAGTTACATCTAGCTAAGGCAGAGTGTCAGAATGTTATAGCCATAAGAAATCTTGTGTAAACTTCATCTGTTTTATTCTGTTTGGGTAAGGGGGCTAAGCAGGGCATGTAGGAGCAGGTGCAGTTTTTCACACCTCCAGCACAGCCTGCAAATGTTATTGTTAGGGGGGCTTGGGGGGGGTTTGGTTTGGTTTTTTTTTTTCTTTCCAGTTTTATTACAGAAGTCTAATTGTTGATACTGAGTCCTCCCCTTTATAATTGAAATGTGTTCTTTTATCCATCCAAATTCCATTTCCGTCTAACACAAAATCTATACAAAGCATGACTAAAAATGGAATCAAGCTAAAAATCATTCACTTACACATTCACTATCCTACTTGCTTTTCAATGACCTTTCTGATTAAGGTTATCCTGCCTCTAAACTTCATTTTGATTTGAAACGGCAGGTCTCTCAGTGTGAAACTCTGTGTTCAGATAATATTTGTCAGACTATTAGAAAGACTCTGGTAGTAATGAACAGGTACCAATTAACCCTTTTGGGGCATCTAGCATCTCTTGTACTTTATCACCTAAATTGCTCTTTGATGTTTCAAAAGGGCTTTTTTCTGTATAATATTACATTTGAATTCTCTTATTATCAAATTAGGGAATTCTTAAGCTTTGATACTATCTTTTACTGCTGGATTCCTCCAAAAGTGATGTTTAAGTTTCCCATTCACTGTAATATTTCACAGTCATTTGTCAATATGACTTATTGGTATTTGAAGTAATAATAATGGCTTAATGTGGTTTTTCTATCATTCTGGCCTTTGTTATAGGCAGATGTGAGCTATAGAATACTTATTCAAATCAACATATACTAAAAACGTACTCCGCTAAACGAACAAAAAAAATGAGCTCACCTTCTTACCTTTTAAAGTCAAAGTAACAGATCCTGTATTTCTTGTATAATGTTATTTATAAAAGTATATGGTATATTTGCAAATGGAAGATGGATCTATGTATTCTTAATTGCTGCTATATAAATGCCTATCAGCTGAGTCATAAGGCCCTATCCGTATGATTTTGTAGTTGCTCTATGGAACAATTTAATTTTGTTTAGTATCTTTGAAACAAAGCCCTGTTGTGAATAATTTCTACACTGTTACATGATAACCTTATCAGGATGTTTGACAACAATGAATAATCATTTAAGCAGAGAGATACAGGAAGCGTATTCCAGAGAAAAGAGTTGCCCAGAAATGTCATTATCACAGACACTGTGATGATATCTGTGACAAGAGACCAAAAGAGAAGTGGCAGAATGGAAAGAGGAGAAAGAAAAGGCCTTTAGAAAGACTGCAAAAAAAACCATGGAGGCTTTTAAGAAAACGGGTAACTTGTCGTTGGTTTCGGCAGTTTATGTGGAGACAAGGGAGCTGACTAGCAATGATGATTGTTTCTCCCTGTACCCTGATTTGTTTTCTAAACTGGCAAACTGTGAAGCTAATCTTAAAATACACTTGTTTTCCACCGACTTCACCTAGTGAAACTCAGGACCAGACTAACTGAGGAAGCTGCGAAGCCTCCATTATTTAATGTCTTATTCAGTAAATGTGTGAGGAATAATTTGGACGTAGTTGAGATGGGGGAAGGGAAGCAGAGACAAGCATTGGTTTTAGTCTAATTTTTCCAGTGACCCATGAAAAAATATTTTAAACTTGAAAACGTCCTTACATTTCTGTCTAGAACATACTAGGAAACATAATGTCCAGTTTGCACTACACGGGTTAAACCATACTAAAACAATGTAGGCAGAAGAAGTACTCACAATAGTTTCATTAATGGTACTGTTTTATTGCTGGTGTGATGTAAGCCTCCCAGATGTAGAACTGGAGTCCTACAGCATTCCAGGGAAAAAATTTATGAATTACACAGTGTATCTGGAAATCAGTACTTGTCTAATAATTTAGTAATTAAATTTGGATTTTCCTCTTTGCAGGCTGACACACAGTAGCCACAGACTTCACAAAATTACTGAGATGGTTTTGTTGAAAATACCTGTCAATACCACTTTTAAAAGACTCTAACAGAAGAACAACCTGATTTTAGGTGGGTAAGTTTATGGGATGATTACAGCAAGCCAAAATCTGTTTAAAACTGATGTAGAAATAGTGCTAAAATATTTAACTCTTGAAAACCACTGCATTCCATTATTACTATTTTTTTCATTTAAGGTTCTACCTTTTTTTAAATCATTTAAGAGTTGTTCTCGCTATGGTACCACATTGCTCTACTCTCATGTCAATATTGTTGGATTTTTCCAGCTCCCGCTGGATTTTTATTGCCATAGAGGTTGGACAAACAAAATCAGGCAGAATAGATCTTGCAAACAGGTTGTTAGAGCCTTCAGTGATCTGTACAAACAGAACATATTGGCAGGCAAGTAATGTTCCTGAGCTTGCCAGAATGTTAACTCAGGGTCCCAGTCACTAACGTTCATTACAAACCTGTGCCATACCATAAAGGCAGAGGAACTCTCTTGGTGCCAATGCCCATTTCTGATACTGTTGTTTTGGTTAAGCTGTATATAGTTTATCTAATCTCTACCTTTATACATGACTGTAATCAGGCGTAGTAAAATGCCTCTTGAATTGTGAGCTGCAAAGAACACTTTGTAAATTGAAGTACAGTAATGTGATAAATAATCAGGATATTTCAAAATAAGAGTTTCACATTTGCATGACTTTTTCAAATATTGGCAGTTTTCTTTCTTCTTACTGTGAATTGTCAATAATTACCTCGGTTAAAATGAAATATGTCTGCTATCTGTACTTTAGATTTGAGTTATGTATGTATCAAATGAAAGAACTAGTGAAACCCCGATTAATTAATTATTTTTGAATGTGGTCCTTTGTATCACAGAGTATAATTTGCATTATAGAAAGGGAGTAGTTTCACTCATTTCCATGGCACTATCTGCACAAATGTCTTTAGGAAACAGTTTGTTGCATTGTAGTCATTAATGCTGTGATTTCTCTAAGTAGAAATAAGGCAGGATATAACATAAAGAACCAAATTTAAAACAAAACAAAAAAACCCTCTTCAGTTCCTAGAATATCTCAAAATGTTTTCTGTATTTAAGTTTATATTTGATACACAATGTTGTATGATGTAGAAAATGGTAATGGATTGTCAAAGACAATATGAAACCAATGGCATTGGTGGTTTCAAATAATCAGTGAAACATTAAAATTAGATAAATTCAGGTTACCTGGACTTACAGAAGCAATGGGCTACAAAATCTAAGTTATACCTATTTTAAGTAAATTATCATTGATCACTTGCTCAGTATATTTTAGGTAGAATACTGGGCCATAACCTGTTTCCTTGGCAACCACATACGAATAAAAGATACATTAGCAAAGCTGCAGATGTGTGTCAGTGAATGCTTATTAAGCAGCCCAATGCATTTACATACCATGTGCTCACAGTAATGCATGCATCTTGAAAATCACCATATAAAAAGATTTCTGGGCATGGCCCAGTGCAGATGCTTAATACTCAGAGGTTTTAACCTAAAACCTGCATGTTTTCAATACAAATATCTCTTGTGGTTTTTTTTTTCCATTGCGCCTTAAATTGGACTTGCAATAACTGAACAAAATTGGCATGGTAGGCTTGGTCTGCAAATTGAATCTTTCTTCAAGATTCTGAATACTTATAGCGCTGGTTCAAGACAACAAAATATGGATGGAAATGAAGGTTTACAGTGTCTTTCAGAAATGCTCAGGCATTTGAAATTTGAATGTTGTCCCTGCATTCAGAAGCAAGCACGATTATACTGTTTTACACAGTGACGCACTAAAGCCACTAAATAAAAATTAAACTGGTTTCGCTTGCAGCACTCTCATTCTATCCAGAGTATCCTGGCAAAGAGCTATGACCAAGTCTGTTGACTGTTCTAACAGTCAACAACAGGAAAAGGCGGGGGGGCAGCACAGAGAAAAAGCTGTAGACAAAATTAAAATGGCAGCTGTTCACAGACTTTCAGAATTAGGATTTGGATGTAGCATTTAGGCAGTACTCACGCTTCCTGTGTAAGTGTTTGTATAGTACTATTTTGGTTTGTATTCCTGGGTTTAAAGTAAGTTCAGATATATACTATCAGTTTTGACAAAATTGTTTTCTGACTTCAAGTTTATATAAAAGTTATTTTTGGCCTTTCTTAAAATATTCATTTTTATATAAAATGAAAAGTGCATACAACTCTTCAGGTTAACTATGTTTTCCCAAGATGAGAAATCTTTAGAGAAGTAAGTCTAAAATGCTAATCATAAAAAAACAGGAGAAGTGGAAATGTGCAAATCCTGAGCTTAAATTCAGTTGGCATAATCTGAGAAGCTGTTTATGTCACCAGTAGCCTAACTAACCCCCCCTTGAAATCAATGAAAAGATTCCCATTGACTTTTTTTGGAGCGTGCAATAAAAGAGAAGGCTTGATACATAATAATGAGATTTAACAAATAAAGATTATTCTGACAACGTTAAACATTTCCATAACTCTCAACAGTCAAGCGTACCAGAATCTACTATTAATTCTGCCATCACATGAATCTTTTCATGATCCTGAACCATAAACACTGTTGTTACATACCATCATGTGCTACAATATTATTAAGGGTTTTGAGCATTATAAAAGTTCAGGAAATTATCAGGGAGATGCAAGTCAACAGGTTTTTATCTTTTTATTATTTGTTGCTCCCCACTCGAGCCGAGCTCACTGTCAGGCCAGGATTTGTGCCTGGGGCAATTCACATTGGTGGCAAAGCATGCAGCACAAACCAGAGCTGGAGCCATCAACATTTTCTTCTTACTGCTACTGGCTTTTGCTACAGTCCCCCTTCACTGCTCAAGCAGAGGCCCTGCTACAGCTTTGATGTTGGAAATGTGCAGCAGGATGGAAGAGGAGGAGTAGGGCTTGGGTTGGGCCTCTTAGGTCAGCACAAAATAAGAGCCTAAGAATATTTACAGGCATACAGCTGAAGTTATTGTGTGTCAAATAAGTTGTCAGAAAAAATGGCCACACTAAAGTGATGGTTCAGAGTAATAGCTATCACTTGTGCATTGCTTTAGGTGTGCTAAATTTACCAGCATAACAGCAAAAACATAAAAATATTTTGCAATGTTTTAAGGAATATTGGAGATCAGTGGTCACCACTTAACAGCTTGAAGACCAATTCTAGCTTTCAAAATGGCTGTGTCCAGCCATCTAGCACACCAACTAGATCAGGTGTTTCCCGGGGAAGGAATTTAGCTCTATTGTCAGTCTAGCATGACTTGCTATATCAGCTGTAGTGCGTGGCAGTGTTGGGCTGGCCCCCAGCACACCTGACTGCGTAACAGTGGGCCCCGAGCACTGCCTTGGTGCTGCTCTGGTGGATGTTGGTTCAGATATTCAAAGGATGTTTCTTCTGCAAATTAGAAAATGAGACTACTTTTGTTTTTCTGATAATTCAATGAGCAGCAGAATACCAGATAGTATTCTGGTTCAAAATGAACAAAAATGTTTTAATTTGCTACTTTTGTTTAAAGCTAGTCATATACATCAATTACTACATTTGACAACAGTCAACAACTCAAAAATCTCTGTTGTTGTCACTCCCTGTAAACATAGCTTCAAGATTGCAATTAATCTATGCGAGCTAAGGACTGTGATACATCCCAGAAGTGCAGGAGGCCAGAAAGTGGCTTGTCAGCAGCACATAAAAAATGAAATACTTAAATGGAAAATAATACTGAGATTGTTCAGAGATAGCAAAGTGTAGAGTCAGCTAATTCTTAGTAGCAGTACAACATAAGCTTTTTTATTTTGCACAGAATAATTTGGATTTATGTTAGTTATTGCTGTTGCTTCACTTTCTTTTTTTTTAGACTGGTGGATAGACAAAGGTATAGTTATACCTTTAAAAATTGCTTGTAGGTGTTCTGTTTACTGTCTATGGGACTCAGATTAGGCCATGCCTAAATTGTAAAAAGGCAACGTACCTTGAAGAAAGACTTTCTTTGGTGCACATGCACAGCTCACACAGTTTGAGACCCAAATAAGTTCCGCCAGGCTTCTCTCCTCTCAACCAGAATTGGAGGAGCAGGCAGGTGCTGCGGGTCTCCCTAACTGCGCTCCTTCTCCCTTCCCCTCTCTCAGCAGCAAGAGCAAAGCAGCAGTCCATCCATGTGTTTTTCTCATGGATAGGCTGGCCTGCTCTAGGCACTGAGAAGGAAACTAGTCAGGCCTTGGTCAAAATCTTGTCACTCATGAGGAATTTGCAAGAGTTGGTAATGCTATATATGTTGTTTCCTGCTGTGGTTTAAGAACTGAAACTGCTTGACTAGAGAGGAACATTGGAACATTTTTTTCCTAGGCAGTCTGAAATAAGGAAAAGAATACCACGTGCTGTGAGTTGCAGAAGTGAGATTATCAGACTTCAGCATGCATCCAAACACCATCACTTCAGTAACCCTGAAACTGTTTTATACATTTTAAAGGAAAAGTTTGCTTACAATTTTCTCTATGCCTTGCAATTTTACTGTAGGAGTAGTAATCCACTGCTAAACTGCCAGGACTTCTATTTAAAAAGAACATAATATTTATGTGATGTTTAATGGGAATTGGTACGCATACATTAGCAAGACTGCGATTTATAAAGTACGTAATCTGCACTGTGGCTTACACCCTGAAATCAGGACTGCAGATGCAGATAAATCTTGTCTGATTTCTCGCAGGTATCAATGTAGTCCATTCACATAGGTCTGACTGCAGCACCGCTTCCTCCATTTTCTTTGCATGCAAATATTATAACAAGAATGTAAAATCCTGTGTGCGGCCAAGATGGCCTTATAAACAATTTCTCACTCTGAAGAATATTTTTAATACACAAGGCGCTGATGGGACTGTGAATTCGAAATAGCTCAGATTTTATATATATGGAAATTAGTACCTTCAGTTACAGTAGTAGGCACAGAAAAGGTGATTCTTTTTTTAGTGAATGAGCTGAAGTTGCTTTAAGAAAACACCCTTTCAATTAAAAAAAAAAAGAGAGAAAGAAAGAAAGAAAAAACTAGTCAGTTTTCTCCAAATCTGTTATATTGTCTATAGATATTAAGACTACCAGAGCATCAAACGGTCAGGTATAAATCAATCTATGTCTCTAAGATTTAGGGGGAATTCATAACCTAATCTTCCTTAAATTTGTTTCGTGTAATCTAGAAAGATGCTTATATTTATTGTTGTTCAGTAATGTATTTCTTTTAAAGGATTGTAACAGGTTTAATTTAATCCATATTATTGTATTGTTACTGACAACACATTTGTTACAAACACTTCTTATGGCACTTGTATCAGAAATCTTCATTAATACATATTAATATGTATATATGAATAACAAAGAAACAATAGTAAAGAAGCAAGATGAAAAGTAACCTACACGAGTACGAAATTTTGCTTCTCTGTATGTGGGTTGGAATGAAAAAGAAGGTTGTGAAAACTTCAGGACATATTTTACTTTTGCAGTCAATACCGCTGTGGTGGTCAACTATTTGTTCCACCTCCCATAGCTGTTGGTAAACAGCTACTGGTAAGAACAGTTTGTCCTGAGATGAAAGAAGCCATTTTTGGTAGCAGAGTCCTAAGCTAAAAAGATACTATTTGTAAGAATTCTGGTGATCCAGAAGCAGTAATTAAGCTCTCTACACAGATCTTCAGTATTTCAAGATGATCTTTTAAGGCGGATTGTATAAATTGGTGAAAGAGAGATGTATAAATCAGTCATTGAACTCAGGACAATTTCCTGACAAGAACAAATTTCTTTCCCTATATTTTAAACAACCAGGAAAGCATATGATAGTTTCAAGACAGAATGCTGGAAAAAAAGAACTCTGCTCCTTCTGATAGACTGTGTATCTTATGTTGGTATTACATAGTTTCCTCAGATGATAAGCAGCGTTTACCATGAAGGAGCTCTAACTTCTAGGCCCATCAAGGGTGACAATGATGAAACAGTTCACGCTTTTGGACTCTTTTTTTGTCCAAAATGAATCGGTTCCTACTATTCAGTGCTTCTAAGATTTGGAAACAGGCTTAAGATTTGGAAACAGAGTAACTGTCCAGTAAAACCTCATACACAATAGCTTGTAAGAATAAACACAGGTTAGCCCCGGCCAAAATTAATACTCGAGCAAGCCTTAAGACAAAAGCACACTGTTCATTTTTCTAACAATGTTTTCCACCTGTCTCAAAGCCCAGTTTTTCTCTACGCTTCATGATTCCAAGTACTGGGGAAACAGGTTCTGCTGACTATTTAAAGAGAGAGGCAGACAGAATATATAGGAAGACTGTACCAAACATATAGGAGCATCTGGCTAGATGAAATCAAGCCACTTCTTTATCTAGGTAAGCGTTTGTTGGTGCTTATGAAGCACTAATACTATGGCTGCATTTGTCTCTTGAAGTAATAAATAATCTGAAGAGACCAAAATTAGAGAATAGAACTGTACCTTAAAATAAACATCCTCACGATAATGTATGAGTTTCTATATATGCTTTAAAAAAGATAATATAATCAGATAAGGAAAATAAGGTATATATGTGACTGTGCTTCAGTAACCAACTGTAATTTAGTTCAGATACTGGGTTTTTTTCAAAGAAATATTTAATCTCTCCTTTTTTAGTGGGAAGCTGCAGAAGTTACGCACGTTATGTATTTCCATAAATGTTTTCTCTTTCTTCATTTGAGAAAGGCTTCGAATAAGGCAATCAAAGCCCTTTGTTAGGTTTAAGAGAAATTCTAAACGATGTGGACAAAACTGCACCCATGACCAGGGAGCAAGGGGTTGGATCTAGGGAACACTACATTTCCTCATCTTTCTAAATTTACAGTCCTTGCGTATAAACAGCTTGGCCGATATGCTAAATATCCCAGCTGGCCGTGTTAATTAAGCACCCAAACATTTGCTGTAAAATAAAGAGATGAAAAATAACGTAGCAGTCAGTAAAGGAGGCAGGGAAGCCCAGGCGCTGGCACCAGCCTGGATTTCACAAGCCACAGGCAGATCTGATTACCAGGGATTATCAGAGCAAAATGGCGGCTGCGCCGTCCT
>VWZZ01000872.1:193066-207527 GCA_013399095.1 Psophia crepitans | reverse complement strand
TTCAAGTTATCTGCAGCTGACGGGTTGCCAAATGTTTGATGTCTCCAGAGGCTCCGTTTTAAAACAGAGCAACACACTGGCGCTAACGTGCGCATCAGGAGCTTGCATTTTATGTAATTCGCGCAGGATTAAGAGACAGTCGCGTTTGAGCTGTGCAGAAGCAGTTCACATTTAATGTCGTTGTAACAGCCTTTATGTCGCATCTTGCTTCAGCAGGAAAACGGCACGGGGCTCTTCCTGCGCGCGCCCAGCTCCACCGTGTGGGCGACCGCGGCGAGGGCGCTGCGGGCCCGCGGGCCGCCCGCCGGCTCCTCTCGGGGCCGCTGCCCCCTCACGGGCGGTGTCAGAAGGGCACGGGCAGGCAGCGGGGGTGCCTGGCATTTGGGCGTTTCTTCTTTGGTTTTGTGTTTTAAATTCCTTAGGTCAAAAACAGCGTGCCCTGTTGGAGACGGAGCTCGCTTTGGTTTTCAACATGGGAAACATCACTTAATAAAAAGCGTGAGCCTGCTCTGATAGGGTTTTAAAGGCTGTTTTCCATGTGATGAGAAATGGTCATAGAAGGTGTAAAGTAGGCAGTGAGAAAATGAGTTAAGGATGCTCATACAGGAAAGAATTACAACTCTGAAAGAATGGTTTATCTGGTGACTTCAGAGATCTGCCAGCACTAACACACGTTGATGTTCTTATGCTAAACTCCAGTCACCCCCAGCTGTCTGAATTAGAGGAAACCGTGCGATGCTGAAAAAAATTATTTAAGGTCTACAGTGCTTATGAGGCTATAACATAATAGAAAAGGTAACTTTTCTATATTAATAGGGAAGGATGCGAGCACCAAGAGTCTAAAAGAGAAAACGTACGGAAGTACCAGTGGAAATAACATGTAGGTCTCTGGACTGGAGCGCTGAGCTACGTGCTGCTGCAGGCTGTTAATTAGACACCATTACAACTTCCCTGCATGCCTGAGGTTGTGAGGAGACTGAAGGGACCCTGAGGGAGGCAGCCCTGCCCAGCTGTGCTGCTCAGGTGGGAATGGTGAAGTGATTCCATAAAAAACAGCTACCATCATAAAAGTGATGGACAGTTGGACAGCAGGTTTCCAGGTGGGCAAGGAGCAGGATAGTAGAGCTGGGAGGGGATGTGGTGTGCATGTACTTGGTTTTGTTTGTTCATGATGTCTAGCCCTATTTCTGCTCTAGAGCAAAGTAGTGCCCTTTAGGAGAGTTAGTTACAGATGAATGTTCCTTCTCAGTTGGGGAAACAGGCCGGAAACAAACCAGAGATAGCCTTCAAAGTACGTTAACAGAGTGGAATGAAACTGAACATAAGAAAACTATGGAGTGAACATGTTTCCATAGTGTCATGTTGGTAAGTACTGGAAAATACTAGACTCTTGAAAATCCCAGTGGAAATGTGTGGAATAAGAAAACAGAGGGAGAACTGTTATTAGGGTTTATCAGTATCTTGCTTGCTCTTAGTTTTCCTGGGCACTAGCAACTGGCCTTAATGGTGGTTTTTTGTTGTTGTTGATGCCACTAGCTTGTGTTTCAAATTTAGGCAACCAAAGTGGAATAAAAGAATTTCTTCTCATAGGTAGTGGGGTATACTTGCCTGGCAGTGAATTTCAAAAGTTTAGCAAAAGTTAAAAACAGTATTCCTAGATTGCAACAGTTCTCTTTGGTAGTAAAAAAAATTTGTGTGTTATATATGGTATTCATTGCCCAGAAGAGCTTCTTTTGATCTTTTTGCTTCAAAGTAATAGTAATATAAAAATTAACAGCAGCTTCTTCCCTCTGCAGTGTCCACGTAGAGCTGGCTGCTCTAGTATTTATAATTAGCAGTGTCATCTGTGAGGCATAAGTAGTCAAATTTGTGTTTGTACACATCAATCTCTGATCCTCCCATTAATTTTTAATATTACTTATTTTCACTTATGACTGTTGTCCTGGGGTAGTATTCTGTTGATGTCAGAATAGCTATTATCATAGTTTAATCCACCTACTGACCATTACACTTAGAAATAAGATTTAAATATTCATCTGAAACCTAAAAGTGATTCAACAACTTTTAATGACAGATTAAGTCTGTTCTTGTTTTTGCAGAAAATCTGCAAATAGTCAGGTAACTCCCAGTCACAAATTCTGCTGTTCGGAAGCTAAAGTTATCTGTTGGTGCACCAAAGACTATTAAGTTATACTACTAAGGTACTGTTCAGATTCCTAAGAAATTATTTATTTCTGGATTGAAAGTAAAAAGTATTGAAATAACACACATATTTGTGTCAAAAAAAGGATGATTTAGTAGGCTAGAGAGTTATGTTGACCTTTAATAGGTCAAATGGTATTTACGTGTATTTTGGGCAACATTTGTAAATAATATTAGAGTTTCTTCCAAAATTCTGTAATAAAAATCATACAGAAGAATAGTAACATTCCAAATGGACTTTCTAGTGTTTTAATCGAAAATATTTAATAGTAATACTCCATCTGAAAAGTTTGATCTCTGTGTATCTTTGTGTCAGTTGAGCTCCTTTGGAAATTGAAGAGCAGGTTTCCCATTTGCAGCATGAACTGCAAATGGAATGTAAAATATTCCTAAAATATTCCATTTATGTGTGTGCTGGGTAGAGCATTCTGATTTTATAGCATTTCGGACACATTTTCCACAAAGAAAGAAGCAAGACAGGTAAAGTAAAAGGCAGTAGAAAATCATTACACACATGAATAAATGGACTGTTTGTGGGATGCATAGGTTGAGACAGAGAAGCAAAAAGTGTTGGCTCTGAAAATCAGTTGCTCTGGAATTGTTCTGTAGAACTTTCCAATGAGATATATAGCGGATAGTTCAGCACACAGAAGAAAAAAAAAAAAAAGTCCAAATAGCAAGTGACAGTTTCAACTACCTTTACACAAGGAATCTAGTTTGGTGATTTACTGGCATACCAAAATATCCAAGACTACAAAAACTGGCAATCTATGTACATGCAAGTAGAAACTGAAAACGATCACTTTTCTCCTTAGGAGGATAAATTTTGAAATAACTATTTGAATAATAAGACTTCTACTAAAAACATTTGGGTTTGTAGGCCTTGCTTATAAATGCCTCTTAGTATAGTAGTAACAGTCTGGTATATTTAGCAAACAGTATGTCAGATGATGTGTCTTTGAACTAAAACCAGCTGTCTCCAATAAAGAAACAGAAAAAACAAGGGCAAGTTCCTATGGCGCAGTTCACTGGGAGGTAGAGTTGACATCATTTATTTCCTATACTCGGCAAATAACTCTATCAATAGCTCCTGTTGTGAAATGTTTTTGATGTCTGACAGTTGGTTTCTAATACCACATCACATGAGCAAGTCAGATGTAATCTCAGACATTGTCAATAAGAAAAAAGAATCAATTATGGGATAGTGGCTGCTTGCTTGAAGAAAAGTGGTTTTGTCAGTATTCTTTCTGTAGGAGACTCGATATGCTAGAAACTACAATTACATATGGGTTTTCAGATACTGAGACAAAGCAGATAACCATACCTAACTACTGTGAATTTCAGGTTATCATTTCAAATAAATAAACACCTCTTATTTAAAGCCAAATAAGTGCAATAACCAAACACATGATAAACTATGATTTTAAGATTTAAAGCCACTAAACAATCCATCCAGCTGCTGTGAGTGACCAGGTAATCAAAATAATATAAGTACATTTTGATCACAGTTATACTGATGAATTAATTTCTTGACATCTGAGGCATATAAAAGCATTAGAGGTATTTTTTTGGGAGTCACAATTTTGATTTTTCTGAATTCTGTGCCTTGAAAATTCTCAGCCATTAAGTTGTATTAGGAGTTTTGGCAATTTGCGCAGACAATACCTTCCTGATAGAAACAGTGGCCGTGCTGCAGGGTGCAAATTTTACTTCCAACCTTCATCGACAATCAAATTATGATATTTTTCACAGTAGATTGTGTTTGTCTTCACGGTAAGGCTGTTGAGTTTTTTTATAATTTGATTTGCAGTTGGTGAATTTGTGATAAAGTGTCCCAAGTGTAACTAGATGAGCTAGAGCAAGGGTGTACATCCCAGATTACTTACTTTGTGATAAAGACCCTATTTTCACAAAAGGATTACTTCCAAATGGTTGGGTGAGAGAGCCAATGTGTTCTAAGTGGCCGCTGCTGTTTGCTTAGTGAATATGGGTCAAACCTTTATGTCACTATTTGGATCAAACCCATCTTAATAAATATAGTGGCATTTTTAATGTAAACTATTTGAGGGTAGGGGTCATCATAAAAATTTTCAAGCTTTTAAGTTTGGAGCAGTAGTTGGAATGTTTAGAAGGTATTCCTGACTTATTAGAGGGTGCTATTTTAATCTATCTTGCAAAATATCTGTATTTGGTAATTTTCTTTAAGGTGCATTTTGACTCCACAAGTTGAAAGAAAAGGGTCTTTAATAAATATACAGATTTTTTTACTGTAGTGATTTGTAAGTGTCAGTAGGATAACTATTTCTTCATGACTTGAAGTCAGAAATGGGCAGTAGTAGTTGAAAACGCTACTCAGAGACGGAAAAAAAGGAACACACCTCATTATATAGTACAGATCTGAATTTGAACAAAATAAAAAAAAAAAATCATCTGGTTAACTCAGAGATTTTCTCCAGATCCATACCGTCAATTCATCTGTTTTTTTCAGTCTACTTTTCATTCGTATTTTGCATCTTTTATCTCAATTAAATAAACCAGTATATTCATAGAGTAACAGCCTGGCTAATCTAACCATTTTTTGTCAGTATTAAATCTCATTATTATAAATTGGCAGTTATTTAATGGTATTTACTGTTGCAATTAAATCTTATTATTTGGTAGAAACTAAGAACACACTATCAAATTATTAAGTGTGAACACTATAAATCTAAACTATAACTGAAGAAAAACGTTCTATTACTCCGTACTTGTTTTACTCACTGAATTTAAAAATTCAGTTACTTACAAATTTTCAGTCATTTTAAAACTATGTGTATAATAAAATTTAATCACTATTTAAAAAATAATATTTTGTTTATGTAGATAGTGTTATACGTACTCTGTGTTTACGAAATTGTGTTGCCTGTGCATTCATTTATAAAGCTGTATCCTGTAACTGAAACTTTATTGGATGGGATCTCTGATCCTGGTTTTAAATATCAGCTTAAGTGGGATCAAATGCAGCGTCGTTGTAAAGTCATTGTCTGACAGCAGCCCCAGAAAACAAAGTCCCCGGTATCCACAGCCCCACAGCAATTCAGCCTTCCCCATAGTGTCTACCAAATACCTCAACTGCATGCTGGGGGAATTACCTCGGGATGGTCCGAGTCACTGGGTCAAACCTGAGCAGAGGCACCACGCTGGCACGGCGTGGGCAACAAACCCAGGCGGGCACAGAGAAGATCCTGTGCCTCCTACTGAGGAGCTACTGGTGTGCCTGTGTCCTTCATCTGTATGTACATTGACTACCTGCGCCACTGCTGGCACAGGAAGATGACTTCAGCCTGAAATGCTATGACAAAATTTTACTCATTCTTAAAAGTTAATGAATTAAAAAAATACATAAAATAAATATCGAACTATAAACTTGACCTGTAACTGCAATGGATGAAAAATACCTTTTAAATATATTTACTTTTTTTTTTCTTGTAGATGACAGTCATGTCCCATTCAAAGGACTTCAAGGACGACTTCCACAGTGACACTGTACTTTCCATTTTAAATGAACAGCGCATTCGGGGTATTTTATGTGATGTCACCATAATTGTGGAAGATACCAAATTTAAAGCCCATAGTAATGTGCTGGCAGCTTCAAGCCTTTACTTCAAAAACATTTTCTGGAGTCGTACTATCTGTATTTCAGGTCATGTACTGGAGTTAGATGATCTCAAAGCTGAAGTGTTTACAGAAATACTGAATTACATCTACAGTTCCACAGTAGTTGTTAAGAGGCAGGAAACTGTAACGGACCTTGCAGCAGCAGGGAAAAAACTGGGAATATCATTTCTAGAAGATCTTACAGATGTTAATTTTTCAAGTTCCCCTTGCCCCTATGCATACTGTATTAACGAAAAAGGGACTGTCAAAGAGGAAAAACATGAAAAGAGACATGAAGACTCTGCTGTGACAAATGGACCACGAATTACAAATGCATTCTCAATTTTTGAAACGGAAAACAATTTGTTTTCTCCACTTGATTTGAGGGCAAGCTTTAAAAAGGTATCTGAGACAATACAAGCTCCCAGCATCAGCCTCGACAGAAGCAATGTTTGCAAAGATGCTGAGCCAGCCAGTACGCTGGCGGAACACTCCTATGCAGTTTCTTCTGGGGGAGATGCTTTTCAAGGAACGCCTTTTCTTGAACAGAACAGCAGCCCTTCATACAAGATGGGTGAAGACCACTATGAAAATCTCCAAGCCACACCACTCATTCAGCCGGGAAAACAAGCATGTGGTACTCCTAAGACAGCCTTTAAGCCCCAGGGTACTGGTTTGGCTATAGCAAAAGTACCGGCCTCTACAGTAACCACTACAGAAGCCCAGCGTGAAGCAGTGACTGATCAGACAAATATTTCCTTCCCAAAACCTCAAAATAAAGCAGGAGATTTCCATTTACCCAGAGAAGAGGAAGACAGTTCTACTAACGTTTCTGGATCTGTGGCAACTGTCGTTCCACCTGTTTACAATTGTAACTGTTGTGCAAAATCATTCAATGACAGGGCGTTACTCAGTACTCATCTTCAGCTCCATTCAGAGCATCAGGAAACTGTCAAATGCAAATACTGCAGCAAACAATTTGCAAATCTAAATATACTGGAAAGTCACGAACAAGTCTGCATGAGGTCAAGCAGCTTATCGGTTCACAATGGAAGCGAACAGAATTTTGCAGATAACTACACTGCTACGGACGGAAGGAATGGAAGTTCGTATGCAAACGCAGAGCCTCTATTGTCTGAAAACAGCATCGCTGGTTATTCTAATGCAAACTGCACTTTACCAGAAACAGATCATTTGGTTAAAGTTGTTGATGGGCAGATATTGTATACTTGCATCGTTTGCAAGCGTAGTTACGTAACATTGTCTAGCCTTCGAAGACATGCAAACGTGCATTCATGGAGAAGAACGTATCCTTGTCACTACTGCAATAAAGTATTCGCATTAGCTGAGTATCGCACCAGACATGAGATCTGGCACACTGGAGAAAGACGGTACCAGTGCATTTTCTGTCTGGAGACTTTTATGACTTATTATATACTAAAAAATCATCAGAAGTCTTTCCATGCAATTGACCATCGTCTCTCAGTAAATAAAAAGACAGCCAATGGAGGCTTAAAACCAAGTATGTACCCATACAAACTTTACCGACTTTTACCTATGAAATGCAGGCGACTACCTTATAAGTCCTACCGAAGTTCTTCATATGAAAATGTCCAAACAAGTAGCCAGGTTAACGAAACTGCTTCTGCTACATGTTTCATTCCGAGTTCTCTTAGCTCTGAGCTACCACCACTGAATTTTCAAAGTAATATAATAGCAAACACCAGAACTCTTGCCTTGGATACATCTTCGTGTAATGACGCAGCGTCTTCCACGAATGCTCAGAATTCTTCCTCTTGGGGAGTAGGCATCTTAAATTCTGACCTGCAAAGGGACTTTTTCACAGCTGAAAAAAGAGTTTCCACTGCTCCAAATGACTCTGGTTCTCAGGAGTGTGATTCCTCAGTTGTGTCTTTAACTAATGTGAATGAAAATTCAACCTCTGTCATCAGTTACAGCAGTTCTGCACCCTCTGTTATAATGCACAGTAGCAGAGTTTCATCAGTAATAATGCACAGTAAAACAGTCACTTCTGTAGAAAACAGTAAGACAGAATCATCAAATAATCTACCTAGTCAGTCTGCAAGTGATGATTGTAAATATGCGTCAGATAATTATGGGAAGGGCATTACAAAATCAAAAACTATTAAAGAGAAAAAGAAAACACTGTTGTACAACAGAGCAGAAGCAACGGAGGATACGCAGCACGTCACAGGATCTGGAGGTTCATCAAGTAAAACAAGTACTGTCCAAGAATCAAGTAAAACTGAAACGTATATTGCAAAGCCTGCCTTACCCGGAACATCTACTGACAGCAATGTTGCACCTCTTTGTCAAATAACAGTAAAAATTGGTAATGAGGCTATTGTGAAAAGGCATATATTAGGTTCTAAGCTGTTTTGTAAAAGGGGCCGAAAATCTAAACACGAGTCCAAACAGGACAGTCTAATTGAGGAATCGGAAACGGAGATAAAAGAAAGAAGCCCGTCTGGGCTCTATAGCTCAGAATGCCCGGAGCTGACAGAAATGTGTGATGACGTAAGTGACCAGGACTCCAGTGATAAACCCTGGAGACCCTATTATAATTACAAACCAAAAAAGAAATCCAAACAGCTAAGAAAAATGAAAAAGACCAAATGGAGGAAAAAGCATGGAAGCAAGAACACCATTACAGAAAGCCACAACGCGTGCAGTCGCGAGTATGCGCTCAGGAATGCTCCTGAGGAAAGCACGGTCAGTCAGGAAGAGAATGCAGAAATGCCCAGTCTTCATTGTGAGCTCTGTGAGAGAGATCAGTCTTCCACTGCAGAAATTCAAGAACACATCCACTGGCACGGAGCTACTTCAAAGCCTTACATTTGTGAATTATGCCAAAAACAATTTCAAAGTCCATCCACTTTAAAAATGCATATGAGGTGTCACACTGGGGAGAAGCCCTACACTTGCAAAACTTGTGGTAAATGTTTCTCAGTTCCTGGAAATCTACAGAAACATGAACGTATTCACCTGGGTGTCAAAGACTTTGTCTGCCAATACTGTAACAAGGCATTCACTTTAAATGAAACACTCAAAATACATGAAAGAATTCATACTGGAGAAAAACGCTACCACTGTCAGTTCTGCTTTCAGAGCTTTTTGTATCTTTCTACCAAAAGGAACCATGAGCAAAGACATATACGTGAGCACAATGGCAGAGGATACGCTTGCTTTCAGTGTCCCAAAATTTGCAAGACAGCAGCTGCTCTGGGAATGCACCAGAAGAAACATCTGTTCAAAAGTCCAGGTCCACAAGATAGAAAAGAACAATTTTGCAATGAAAATACTAAAATTTTGGAAAACCCACGTTTCCTTGGCTCAGAAGGAAGTGAAGTAAAAACCATACAAAATGTAACTCCAGAAGTTATACTGTGAGTGACAGTTGTGCAAAAGAGAAGAAAAATCCAAAACTATATACTGGAGAAAATACAGATGCATTGAATGGGGAAATAACTTTGCTCAAATGAGTATCATTTACTATGGTCAAATGTCTTCATCTAAACGTGTTGATATATGCAAAATAAGGAAAAATAACACAGAAAAGAAAAATTAGTATTTGCAATAATACAAACTTAATGTGAAAAACCCCAAATACTTTTGTGACAGTAGACTTCTATAATGTATATATAGAGAGAAAGAAAGAAAAAAGGAAAAAAATATGACCAACCAAAACCCTTCTACTCTGCATTACAGGACACTAGTCACTGAACTATTTTACAGTGCTGGTTTTGAGTCAGATTTGTTCTGGGCAAAATAAAGATGTAGGTTCACAGTGTATTCTGTAGAAGGAATTTTTGCTGCAGAAACCATATATTGCATTTTTAAGCAAAAAGTAATGTGTTTATAAACAAAATAATTGTAATTTAGTGTATTCTACAGTGAAGGTGGGAAATGTTTCATGAACTTGGGTATGCTGAAGTACGGTTGAGTTCTGGCGTGCTTTTCTGTAACTCCACACTTACAAAACATATTCAGGAGTTTAAACCTCTTTTCCTTTCCATATTCAGTTTTGTAGTTACCATAATAACCATTAAGTGTGAGTGCTTGTGTGGAAAGTATTCCAGATTTATGGTATCTCTGAGACGTTTAATAAAGATTCAGTGGAACTCACAATAGCCAGTCTTCCAAACTGCATAAATCCCAATGTCATTGGCCTGGTAGAGCTATTAAGGTGCGTTTGTCTAAAGAAAATTCTTCTCATGAAACAGCCTAGGTAAAAGAAATAATGTATATAAATGTCACCTCCTTGTGGGTCTTCAACTCCTGTCTTTTAGAAATATCATTCTTCTCAGCAGAAGAAGAGGAGATTTAGACAGAGTCTTCCTCCTCATCCTGAAATAATGCCTGGACAACAGATGACAGAGCAACTCCCCATAAAAACTTTGATTTTGGGAGGGGTAGGTAAATACTCAGATTCTTGCTTCCATATAGATCTCTGAGGCAGTCCCAACGGGGATAGGGATAGGGCCAGTTTGTGGGATTCCCTGTCATTGCCATGCCTTAAATACAACATCTAACTTTCATATGTCCCTTCTCAGCGATCCGCCCGACCACGGCAGCATCTTGCCCTGGGCAAGCTTGGTCGCAGTGCCCCTTGGCCCAGCACAGCGGGCCCGTGGCAGAGAAGGGGCTGCTGGAGGAAGACGTGTCGGCCTTTCTGCCTCCCTCATCCTGCCACACGGAAGGGTTATGGTGAGCCTTATGTTTGCTCAGAATCGGGAGAACAGGCTTCTGATCTTTCAGAAGATCACCAAAATAGGACAGTTAGTAGTATTTTGTGAGAATGTGACTAATTTTTACTGGGATTTAAGAGATTTAAAAAAAAGTCAAAGAGGGGGTATGTGTACAAGTGGCAGTTTATGTGAATAGGGCTCTGTTGTACTGTATCTGCGTTTCCGACTAGTCATGTACATTCATCTCTCTGAAATGTTGAAAAATTAAGTCAGGACAAAGGTTAGTGAACCTCAACTTCGTTCTACGTGCAAATATGGTACACGGTTTGTTTATTTACTTCGTCTTCTGGAATATTTTAAAAGAAACTATAGCTTGGGTACAATAAAACTACAATTGAAATGACAATACTGTATTGATTGAAGTAATAATATAGTCCACTTATTCTATCGTTGGTGAATGCTATGAACCCCTTGAGAAATGTTGGTTTCATGGCAGCTTTGGTTCCATTTAAATAAGGATAACAGAAGAATAAACACAGGAAAGTACAATGATATTTCAAAGAAAGTACACAAAGATAACTTCTAAGTGGACTTGTGTGATGATAATTATAGACCAAAGCAAAAAAGGTAGAATATTTATAAATATAAAGATAATTTTACCGATATTTTATATAACTGTATAGTTCATAAGAAAAATATTGATAGCTTGTGTTAGGTTTGGGGGGGTTTGTATATTTTGATAAAAACACAATGACTTTGTAACTCTGTATATTCTCTACAGTTTATAGCAAAGCAGTTTTAAGATGGCAATGTCATGTTTGTAGTTCAATTGTGGCACTTTTACTACAAGTAACACGTTGCAGTAACGAGTCAAGTATTAATGACCAAATTAGAATTAAAGTAAGTGTAAGAGAAGCTAAATACTATACGTTGTCAAAGACTGTAATTTGCTACATAATCGCATCTGTATTTTTGTTTAGAGGAAAATATTAAATGCAGATGTTAAGGATTGGTAAAGAGTCTAATTTTATTTTTAGAAAGAGTGATTATAACTCTGTTTTTGCTTAATTAAAATAACATCTTCCTATTTTTCTGTAAGTCTCTCAATTTTTTAAGTTATATTAATACTTACATAATCTATAAGATCCAGAGATACGTATCTTCTAATAGTTATTTCATTAGAAGATTAAGCAACACAGTTACCAAACGTTCCCTTTGTTAAGGTCAGAACAGTGAATTGAGAACACACCAGAGCTCAAGGGAAGTGATGGTATCTCCTGGCATTGTACCGTTAAGGGTGATCACAGCGCTGAGGTGAACAGAATCAACCTGCTCAGTATCCTACAGGATCTGCAAGACAGGTGAACTGTGTTTAATACTTTGCAACATCTTAAATGTGTTTTCATGGGGACCTGAAATTTTTAAAATTCTTTTCAATTCTGCTAGTAACCTTGCAGTATGGATTGTGTATTTTATACACAGTACTTTCAGTCTTTTGGGACTCCTGCTAGGAAACGTAGTTGAGAATGCAAATATCTAGCTGTATTAGGAAACATGAAGATACATACAAAATAGAAGATTATGCATATTCGAAGTACTTCCCCCTTCAGCTAGGTGTCACTAGTCTGTAACTTGCATTAAAACTTAAATTTCAGCTAAATTACGCAGGTCATTTTGGGATGGTCCTCAGAAGTGATGTATAAACAAAAAAAAAAGTAGAAGTTTGCTACATATAACAAATATATTTTTCTCTATTTCAAATGCTAATTAAAAAGAGACATGCACCATCCCAGCGTTTGCATATCTAAGCAAAATATTGTCAGTCCTCATTTATGATACACCCAAAATGAGAACGAATACACTGAATGATACGGCTGTGAAATGAGGCAATGTGACATGACTAAACTACAGGCAGAGGCATATGAAGTGAGCCAGTCAGTGTTGTCACCACGTCACCACTTTTATTTGCGCTAAACTTCCTTAGTACAGCACTTATCACTGGCAAGTCAGCACCTTGGCTAACATAAAAGGTTGTATCACAAGAGCAAAGATCCCCCTGCTTACACTGTTAAATGGAAAAATCTTACCCCTAAGTTTGCAACTTAGCGCACTAGTGTTCGTCTTAACTATGTGCTTAGCTGAACAGACCTGTCACAGAGATACTCCTAACATCTAACTTAAAGAGAGGCCAAAGATCACCATTACGCAATTGAAACAATATTCTGAATAAAGAATGTTATTAGAACAGCGCACTTATAAAATGGAGTGTCAGGAATTACACAATGGCAAAACTGAAAGTTGCATTGATAATGTTGATAGGAGGTCTGTGCTTCAAAAGATGCTGATGCAAAGCTGAACAGTCAGCTCCAACTGTAATCATAACTTCTGGGAGAGCATGGAAGAACTAGAGTCACACAATCTAACTTTTAAAATGTGGCATGCCACAGTTTAAGCATATATCTTCATTCCCAGGCTGCTCCCTGCTAGGTTTCTCAGATTAAAGCTCAGACTCTGCCCAGGTTAGCCCTGGTTCACCAACCACCGGTCAGCCAGGGCAGCCAACCTAGGCAGCTGACTGTAGGTCATCAAATCCTCAATTTCTGCTCTAGAGGAACCTCTCATTTCTAGCAGGTTAAAATTCCGCTTATGCAAACGTGTGTCTTTGTGCAGATTTGGGGTTTTCATGCATATAGATACACTCGTTATTGCTGTGATGAAGCAGCTTATTCCCCACTAGCCCCCTGCCCACCACCTTTAAACGCGTACCTGTCCTCTCCCAACCACGATGTGGAGTGTGGGGACGAGGAAGGAACCTCACCGCTGCTGAAGGAGTTAGATGCAGGAAAAGCCACCCAGGAACGAGGCACAGCAGCGCCTAACTGTTGGGTTATATGGCTTCATGCCATGTCATGATAATAATGGCAAGATTTGCACGGGAGAAATAAAAACTGGTCAGAGCACCACAGCAGAGGACTTCAGGTAGAGACAAATGACAGATCTGGCCTGAAACTTTCCAGACTTCCCTTTGCTTTAACAGGACAGACTGGAGTGGTATTTCTAGTCATAAAGTAAAGAATCGTAGTTCTCTGTTGCTTTCTAAAGCAGCTTTAGCCCGCTGCATTACCTCCGGTTTAGGATACATCAGTCAGTAACGGCTTTCATGAGACTCCGTGCTGCCGGGCCCGGGGGCTGGCGCACCCCCAGTGCGCACCCGCGTCCCCGGCGTGGACAGGCCGCCGGCGGCTGGGTGGGTCACGCAGACCTCGGGCACACGCCCAGCGCCACCGTGGGACTGGGGCGAACGCCAGGCGTGAGCAGGATCCCAGAGCTTCAGTCACATTAGGCTCTGTATCTTCACGAGAAGTCGGTATAAAACACGACGCAAGGACCCTTTAATTCTGTGTGAAGGCAGGCTGCTGCTGCTGCGCTTCATCTGTAGCCTTACCAACACCTCCGGGTGCCTCACGCTGCAGCGAGCACGCGCCGCGCTCTGCAGTTCGCACCGCTCCCCACTGGGTGTTGGCATTCCTGACGCGGCCGGACAGGCAGATGTAAGCAAGTGACGGCAGAGAACATTCGCCAGACGGCACCGCGTGCTCTTCGCGGACAGGGGCACCGAGCGCACCAGAAATCAGAGCTCCGTCACGCGTTTCAGCCGTTTAACGCCATCGATACTCGTGTGGTGAACACCGGCGTTTGGCGTGCGCGGCAGCTCGCGCCCCTCCGCCCCCTGTGTGAGGCACGCGGCGGCAGTGGCCGATACCACCGGGCACCAGCGAGGCGGTGACAGAACACAAGCCCCCCTCGGGCCCGCAGCCGCCCGGGCCGGGCCCGGTCGCTGCGCGCCGCCGCCGGCAGCTGTAGCGAGGGCGCCACCGCTGCGCAAGGGCCTGCTGGGAGACGGGCGCCATTGC
>VWZZ01000872.1:131621-191185 GCA_013399095.1 Psophia crepitans | reverse complement strand
GGGGGGGGGAAGATACAAGTTAAACATGCAGTGGAAGCTTGCAAACTCTTAAATGCCTAGATGCTCTTTTGGCTTCTTTGTACAGAACATACTGTTTTATTTTCAGTTCTTGCGGGTATTTTACTAATGTGTTTTTCAACGGAGAACTCTCTGAATGAAAAATAATAAACAAATGTAATACTGTAATCCCCCTTGATCTGGAGGGATTAGCAGTAGCAGACCTCACTTCGGAAAGTTGCTGTTCAGAGCCTGTCAGAATTCCATGTAATGTGTTTTTTTAGCAGTAGAATACATTTTGGTTCCAAAGCTTTGTTGGTGTTTAAACTACTACAAGACTTGACACTGACTCATTTTGTATGTGTCGCATGAGAGAGCATGGTAGTTTTAATGAGGCAATGTCAGTTCTATGTAATTCTGCATGTACATGAAACACCATCTGTAGTAAGTTCTTATTTATGCTGTTGTTTTACAGTACACAAATGCGTGGTAAAATCTGAAGTTAGTGATGTTATGCAAATTATCAAAACAATTTTAGAATTGAGGCATATACTTAAAGGTGGCTTAAGTAGCTATTACCTACTTAGCAGTGAAAGAATGGAGTGGGAACACATTTGCTGGTGCTGTCTCTGTTTTGTGGGATACCAGTGTTTGCAGCCAGGCTCCTGCCTCCATTTTTCATGTCAACTGGATTTTTGATGAACTGATCTTACCAGTTTAAGACCCCATAATATTTTTTTGAAAATGTGGTATTACACTTTAGCAGGTTTCCACCAGAAGTCCACTGAAGGTCTGCCTTTTCTTTAGGATGTCTCTTGGTGGCTCTATTTTGAGTAATGATGAAAGCACTGTAAAAAGGTACGAGGATGTAGTTTTAGGATCTCATGTAGTTTTAGATGTATCTGGTAATGTAGTGTATTAAGCTGTGTAACTAGCTTCTGTTTTCTTTTTATGATGTACAGTTTTATATTTTGGGGTGATTTTAGTTACTTTGAATTTTTTTTGTGTGTGTTCCATAGTTAGATCTAAAATTGGTTTAATTTCTCCCCAAAACTACTTCATTTGGTGTTTCTGACTAACCTGTTGTACTACCTAACACTTTCTAAACAAGCCCTTGGAAAACATTGGTGTACGTTTCCTCAATACACTTCTCTCACTTGTTACCTTTTTTCCTTTGCATCCTTTGAACAGTGAAATGTATGCAACCTTCAGAATTCAGAATTGCGTGCTTGATGAATACACTGAAAATGTGAGCATTCAAGCAGATATCTGGTGGTGTTCATGGTTTATTTTTAAGAGAAAAATATCTGAAGTTCAAGTAAGACTTAGCGTGAGCAGTCAAAGACTTTGATGTGTTTTTTTTTTTAAAGAAAATAAGCTTCTTGGAAGCCTTGGACTACTATATGGCTGAAAAGTCTCCCACAGTCACAAATACGAAGAGGTGTTTGGAAAGATGTGAAATCGCATGCTTTGTATTTCACCTGACAAGTGCTCTGAGATTATTTTTAACTCAGAACTGAGAATCACATACCCCCGCCCCGCCTCCCAAAAACCTCGATAAATTTGTCCGTGCCTTAACGATAAACGCTTGGGCTACAAAATAGAAGTTTTTATTTTCTAATGAGATAAAAACCTTTATTTCTTCTATTCCCTTGAGTAGGAAGTTTGTTACAGTATTGGAAGACTGCAGTGTAGTAGTCGTAAGAGTTATGTAGAAGTATTTAATTTATACTCTTTTAAGAAAACATGACACTATAATAATGGTGATTTGCTTTCAAAGTCCACTGTGACATGTCTTTACAGTGCTGATTAAGTAATGTTATATCTTAAATATTTTGTGTAAAAATGGGATGGTGAAGCTACAGTGTTAAGTAGAAACCAATGATTCTTATCGGGAAAAACTGACACATACAGTTCATGCTTATTAATTACGAACTATGGTCTCAGAAGCTGTCTGGGGATTACTAGCCTCCTTCATGAATTATTTTTGTATTTTTCTTCATATGTTTCATTAAAGTAGCTCCTTTTTTTAAGGCAACATCCAATCTTTGATGCTTTTCTCGTGTGTTTCTTTTTTCCTGCAATATTTCACTCTAGGGTAATTTTTTGAGTTCGGTCTCTTTTCGGAGTCTCATGGCATTAAGAACCAGTTCTATTCATGTGTCTCAGTCTGTCAACATCAAGTGTGGTGTTCAAAAATAATATGTATACTTCCTCTTCTCCCACACCCAAGCTGATGAAAAGCTCATTGATGCTTCTGAGAGCACAAGTTTTAACTGCGGAAGTTATTTAAGTGTCTGTTCATGCTTTCCATCAGTGTACATAGCCCCTGACTTGGAAAACATCATGCACGAAGTTCAGTCTCTGTTCCGGTTAAACTGGGATGTTCTCTGCTCAGATACAGCTGTGGTAGCTTTTCCAATGCCAGGCATTACTTACTTAACTTTCAAGACTGTAATAATCTATTAAACAAAAAAGGGGTGTGGGAGCAAACAATATTCTGATTTTATGTTTTAACAGCATAAACAACAAAGCTTACTCCACTGTGCTTCATATCTGCAGTTTTTTTAAAAAGAAACATACGTATGACACGTCAGATCTAGTTTCAAGCTATGGCCTTTGGAAGTGGAGGGGACATGTTTATTCGTACATGCTAAGTAATTAAAACTCAATACTTTGATGTAATCTTCATCCTATTCCTTTTTAATACTTTATATAAAGTTTAGATAACGTTGATTCTACATTTCATTGGGAGAGGTGTTTCCAGTAGCAGGTAAAGATAAACACTATGGTAGAAGGTCCCAGTTAGGGGCTAATGCAGAATACTATGCTGGTTGCCTGTGTTTAAGATAACAAAGTGAAACAGGGACAGAGAGTGAGTGGCTACTTGCCAGTCAGGAACCTCTCATTTGAGAGAGTACCAGAAAAGTTTGTCTTGTTTCTTTTAGCAGCATAAAAGGTGAGAATGGTCTGTTTGCTGTCTTCAAAGGCATTCAGAGGAGTAGAAAACATCCGGGGGAAATAACTGTTTAAGCTAAAGGACAGTGTTGTTGTAAATAAATGTCGATGTCTGTGGCATTCAGATTTTGGAGGAGCTTTTCTGTTTGAGCACTGGCAGTTGGTTTTAGCTGTAACTACTTGAAGTAACCATTTCCAAGAAGGGCTGCCTGATGTCCAGTGTGTGATATTGCAGTTACCTAAACTCAACACTCAGCAAATCTTTGTATTCCTGTGTTGACAATCATCCTGTCTCATTAGAGACTTCCTTTTCTACTTGCTCTTATCCATGTTGTGTTTAGTCATTAGGTGATTTTATTTTATTTTTCCCCCCCCTTCTGCTAGACCAGACAGTTAGGAAAAAATAAGCAGTACTCATAGTTGAACCTTTGAATATATATCAGTAGACTTAAAATCAGCTGTTCATTGTGGAAAAATTAAAGAACGATTTGATGGGTGAGTTCTTATTAATCAGCTTCCTTTAGCCAAAATAGTTGGGGAGAAAATACCAAGTGAACAATAGCTGAGCCAGATCATGTCTTGGTCGTATGACCTAATGCCCTATCACCTCAGGCTGCAAGCTTCTGGGATTTAGTAAGAAGCTGTGCAGGGTCAATCAAGCCCAAGATGAGACCTTTTCAGGGAAAGTGCAGGTGCTGCAGGAAGTGGTGTTCATGAGTCAGTGCTGTGCTCTTCCTGTCAACTCTCGTTCCACGTGAAGCTGGATGAAGCAATTTCTCTGCACTATTGGACCTTAGGAATTGAAAATAGATACAGAAATGCATAATAACCAAATGGAAAAGTGAATTTTGGTAACACGTTAAAACTGTAAAACTGTCTAGTATTTTGTGAGGTTTTGTCCTCTTGATACTTACAATCCTTTTTTTTTTTTTTATTTACAGATGATGCCAAACACTTAGTACCCAACAAAATGAGAGACTTTTTCTGCACTATAAACTTGGACCAAGAAGAAGTTTTTCGTACACAGGTAGTTGAAAAATCTTTAAGGTAAGCTTAATTTTTAAATGGAGATGATAAGCAAGACTGCCTCAGTTCAGGATAAAAACAAGATATGTATCAATATACATGTGCTGTTGCTTATACCTCTTTAAACCTGACTTGGGAGAGCTACTCAGAAATGTTACAGCAATGTGTGAGTTGCGAGAGTAGTTGAAAGTAGACAAAATCAAGGCTTATGAGTAGAACAGTGCTTTTAAAATGAAGCATTCTAAAACATATTTCATTATTACTTTTTTCTGTTCCACTGGGCAGCATAAAATTCTTTTGCTTGCCAGGCTGTTTTCAAGGGAAAGAAATCTGCCTGACATTGCTCTCAGTGTTGTTTCTTACTTCCGTCGTGCAGTTGGTCTGTATTGGTGGAATTTTGCTTTTAGTGTCTGTCTTGTAAAACCTGTTTGTAGAGTGAAGAAACTGGAGCTTTTCCATGTGTAAGAATTCTGTGTGCTGGGGGATATTCCCCTGAACAGACCTCGTTCTCTCCTGAAGTTCTTATTGTGGGAACTATAACCTGTACTCACACAGAATGGCTTGCTTTGCCTGCCTGAGCAGTGCTTAGCTGTAGGTTCTGCTATGGTCTTAGAGCCTTAAAGCAATCAAACAAAATAGCCACGGTAACATAGCTGTGGTAGTGTGGGTGCTTTTATGTCTCAGAACTCTTAAGTTCACTGATGACCCATACTGAAGCATTGCTGCAGCTGCTTTGTTCAGAATATCTGAGTGACAGTTTATCTGGAGGAGACACTAAACCTTCCTTGTAAAACCCAGAAGGCCTGTTCAAACTTCTGAAAATTTTTGTAATTCTTGCTGTTGCCAGTGGTTTTATTGTTTGTGTTTGTTCTTTGAGGCATCTCTCTAGATGTTCCTCACCTCAAAACAAGATACTGTTCATATGGCAAATTTAAATAGGGAATTTTATTTTTCAAAAACATAATTTTAAAGTCTCCTTATGCTTCTGCATGAAAAGCAAACACCACATACATGCAATCAGGAACAAATATTTTGCTCATCCTCCTTATGTATAACTGCTATAGTCAGATTCAGAAAATTTTTGGAATTTAACTGACTGCAGTTGAGATTGATTACCAAAACTCAACGGAGTAATTCTTCAGAGAAGAATGTTAAAAAGACTGTATTGATAAAGCAAAATTTTAAAACTTCCCCTTCAAACGGACAGCAGTTTGATGGGTAAAGGGGAACCCAAGGTACCTCTTAAAGACTTTGCTGTCCAATTTTTGACTTGTTAATAATTGAAATCCTAAAAGTTACTACTATGCTTAGAAACAAGACCTGTTACATTTAATGTTTATGCAGACATTTTTATTCTGTTTAAGAGTTATTAAATTTATATACTTCAATCACCTGATAATAAAAGAAGTATTAACTGCATAAAATACATTGCCTTAGATCTGTGAAAATTACTTTAAATAGTACTGAAGCTTTAACTGAAACTTGATTAAATGAAGAGAGTACCATTAGTACTTTACAGAGGAAAGGAAGGAAAATCTCACTATAACAAAACAATAATTGGGGGAGGCGGGTCCTAAGTATCACGTACACATGCCTACTCCCCCTCAAACTGAGAATTTTTCAGGTGATTTGAAATTAATAAAGTCAGTGTTCTGCGTCACTCTTTGCCGATAGGTGCATTTCTGTCTCCACTGACTCCACAGGGAACTCTGAATTATGGCTGTGTTGAGTTAGATTCAAGGCATCAGTAGGGTTCCATACAAACTGATGAAATGTAGTAAAATAGGTCATCCTCCATTAGCAGCAACCAGAGAGTTGGATGCTTACACTTGATTACTAGTATGTGTACAGTTATGAAGGCTGACACTTGTTCCGGAAACTTAATTATACCATCTTGTTGCTTGTTACTGTGTTAAGCTGGAATAGTGTACTAACCTAGAGGTACTGGAAGAGAAGGCGAAAGCTCCGATATCTTATTAGTCTGAAAACTTTATAGGTTGTTTTTCAGTAAGGTATAGTACAGTGTAATTTTAATCATAAATACAACTTTGAATTTCATTATTTTGTATTATTTGCTTGCTGTTTCTTACATGTGTGATTCCCAGTCTGTTTTTGTCACTGTATTCTGGGTTGCAAATTTATACTGCTTGTAATCTAAATTATATTCTACGAATATCCGCTAGTTAAATGTCTGTGGAAGTAATTATGACTGGAATTAAAATGATCTTTGACTACAGCGATTGAAAGCTAATGAAGAAATGTATTTTTAAAATATGCAAATAGCTTTGGGCTTCCACCAGCATTGGGACTGTTGGAGTGCAGATGTGAAGCAAATGACTTCTCAGAGTTAGAAATACATGAACTAATCTGAAATTAAAGAAGGATATTTTAAATAATGACTCAAGAAATATTTCCTGACATGGTGTGGGATTTCTGTGAGTTCTCAAGAAAGAATTTTTTTTTCCCTTAGAAAGAACATCCATGAGCCTCTTCAGAGAGGAGGATTTGGAATGGGGAGGGGTTGTGTGGTGCATTTTTTTTAATTTAAACTAAATTCAGGTGTGGTGTTTTTTTTCTCAAAGTGAACTTTGTGTGAATCCAAGGTTATAGTAAAAATTAATTCTCTTGTTGATGTAACTGTTGCTTTTATCAAATGACAGATCTAGGGGCATTGATTAGTTTCTGTCACAGAACTGGCAGTTCAATGTAACAAGGAAAGGAAGAGTGAAGGACTATGTCACACATTTAAACTTAATTTCGTGTATTACTGTAATCCAGTCCTTCCTGTATGGCAATCTGGTCTTCCTTTGGATTAGCACTATCTGCTAATTTTGTATCCGTCACAGTCTTTCAAGTTCTTGCATCAAAGTCACAAATGAGAGTATTAAACTGACTGAATCCCTGAGGAACAGGTTGAGTAAGTTCTCTTGTTTAATTATTCCTCATTGGTATAACCTATCGTACCCCTTGAGCCAGTTCTGTATCTGCCTAAGAATTTCTTTTCTAATCCTTTGTATCCTCCACCTTAAATTTTCCCTCTATGCCTCATACTTTGCTAAAGAATAATCAACAACTGATTCATAAGGCAGTGCTGTTAATCTAGGTAAGGAAAAATGTATCAACATGAGTAAACCAATGCATTACCTTCTATTTATGCTTATACTATTGACCTGCTGTTTCTGCCAGATCTGAGACTTCATGTAACAATCAAAATAATGATTGTTAGTGGCTGATCGTTCTTTGGGGAGAGATATAGCTCTGAAGTTTGCTCTCTTTAGCCGTAGGATATGGATGCTAAATAGATTTTTGGAAGTCTCTGCTTATAGTCTCTGTCCCAGACTAATTATTTGATTATAATTGGATGCATAGAGTTACATAGATTCATCAAGAATAGGGATTTAATGCTTAGTGGTGCACTGTTGTGCATCGTGGTGTACTGTTCCTCTTAGGATGTCTGACTGCAGTCGAGTTAGTAGCAGTTTCCCTTGATAGCAGCTAGTTCACCCACTGTTCGATCTTTCTACTCTATTATCTCTTTGTACTGATGCAACTATTATTTGTGTAGCTGTTAGGGGAGCCATAGCATGGAATTGACCCAAGTTTAAAATAAGCCTTTGTTTAATCTTTTTTTTCTGGTCTGAGTTACTGTGTCAACACAATTTAAATGAGCAGCCAAGGTAATGAGGAAACTGAGGCTGCTTAGGGCTGCACAGCTGCTAAAGGTAATGCTCATGAGTTTATACCTTTAGTGGTGGTGTAGTCAAGAACCCATTCCTTGAAATCAAAACTAAATTGGCTTTGAAATTTGGCGGGGGGTGGAGGTGGGAAGCTGAAAAATCACAAGCAGATTTTTTTCACTGAGAATTCTTAAATTATTTCTCAGTGTAATGTAAAGGCTAGTACTGAATTGTCTGCTTTGGTGCCAATAATAAGAGATTTGTGTTTGAGCAAAAGGAACATTTTTGCTTGTGAAATTCCTCATTATGGATTTCTGCAGTTCAAGCTCTGGTTTCTAAAAATTGGTTCTAGAAGTTTGGAATGTGTGGGTTTTTTCCCCTAATTTTTAACTTATTTATCAGCTCTTCTCTTAATTTTAACTTAATTAATGAATCATTGGTCCGTAAACATTTGGTGTTATTCTTCTGTATTTTGAAGGGAAGATAGCAGGGATGGTATCTTACTCTTCCTGGTATCCTTTTGGGTGGGTCATACCATGAACTGATTGTTTGAAACACAAGCATATTTGTATTAGTTTAATAGAGTATTGTAGCAATACAGTGTCAAAAAGGTACTTTCCGGGGAAACAAAAAAACCCCAAGCCCCAAAACCAACTGGGTTTGTATAACTGTCATCACAGTACTTTTCTGTAGAAAGAAAGCAGAGCTTAAATTAGTTTCCTGAAGCTGCACACCTTTCCCTGGTGATGTTAATACAGTGTAATTGAAAGTATTTTAAATCTGTAAGAATCTAGTAGTTCCAAAATAGCAGAGTTTTTTTGTGGATGCACTTGATCTTCAGAACTCACAACTTGCAGTGACACAAATAATACTGTGGTTTTGTTCAGTCTTTTGAAATACAATGTTCAGACTGCTGGCTATGATTGCGTCAATAGCTGCTCCTTAAGTTTGATGGAAGTAAAAATCCCTTGAGTGAAGATACCAATGCACTGTGTGAAATGTCTAATACAGTGGAACCCAGAGTCAAACGGCAGTGAGGTAGGGCGAACTGTAAACAGTGCGTTGGACTCGTTAGATGAAGAAATGTGGTGACCATTTCAGCATGCAGGAGAATATGTGTATTTGAGATTAACATTTTTCTTTTTCACTCTTCTATTTTATAGTTGCTAATGCTTATGGCTTCTCTTTACAGGTCTGAATCTTTGAGCATCAAATTTGACACAGAATTTAGAGCTAAACAAGTGTTGTCAGTCAGTGAAATAATTAATAAATTATGTTTTAATGTCATTTGCATGCTGAATGAAAAAAAGAGAAACATCAAACTTGTGTCTCAGGAAGTCATTTGGGATGGGTAGAGAACGAACTAGAGTAATTTCAAGACAGAGAGATAGAATTGAAGTTGCTGAGGAGACAACACGTGTGTGCTCTCATTTATTTTTTTTCTTGACCATACATAAGACAATTTCAGTTTTAACTTGCAGTGTTATTGCATGTTATTGTAAAGAAATGGTTGTGGATGACTTTAAGTATAGGGCGAAAGGTTGAGGTCTGTGACTGGAGTAAAAAAGTAGCATTTTAGTGTGTCTTCTATGTAAATTACATATAGTGCTTTTCTGTTTTAACTTTCAGTCTTTCTTTTCAGCCCTTATTTTGGAGAAGAGTTCTACTTTGAGATTCCAAGAACATTCCAGTGGCTGTCCTTCTACATTTATGATAAAAGTGTTTTACAAAAAGACCTGCGTATAGGTAAGTTCTAGGGTACCATCTACATCTTGTATAACATTTGGTTATTTTCAGTATTGTTATCTTGTAGTATTAAGGATACAATTACTAAAGTGATACGTTTTTGAAAACACAGTGTATAGTGCACTAAAAAGTTTGTTAAAGTTTGAAAAGCAGGATTTTATTTCCTTGGTTTATTCTGTTATACTGAAATATGGGGTTTTTTTAGACCAATAGGGTAGTTTATAGTCTTATAGTCTCAGTAAAATTTTTTTTTGTTATAATTATAGTCTCAATACATTTTTTTGTAATGCTATTTGTTTTTTCTCTACTTCTATTTCACTGGAATATCTGAATAATTGTCCCTACCTGTAGGTCTTCAAAGAATGAATTGTGGAATAGTTCTTAAAACTTTTTTTTTTTCCTCTATCAGTGCAACCTGTAACTTAATGACCTAAAAATTGCTGCAAAATGCTTCATGTAGCTTAGGTGAAAAATTACAGGATGTGGATTTCCGCTGCGTGCGGGGTCCCCTCTCCACCCCCCTGCCCTGTGCAATGGCTCTATTGCAGATGCGCTTTGGATATAGTTGCTATAAAGTTCTAACAAACTGCTGTGGAAGAAAGCTTCATGTTACTTGAATTGAGGAAGGAAATAATTTGCACCAGGATGCCAGATAATTCGGTATAATAACAGCTTTTCAAATAGCAATCAGAAGAGTAAAAGGCATCTACCTTAAGTTTCTTCAACACTGTTACTGTTCTTTCAAGTCTTTATTATGTTATTTCCAGCTATAAGTGTCATCTTTATCTTACCTAATCTTGTTAGTGATATCCAATATAACACATCATAATTAACTTCTTTTGGCTTTGTATGAACTGTTTTTCTGCTTTACTTATGCTTCGTGTTCCTTGCTTCCATAAGCTTTTCATATAGCATTGTGAGCTCAAAAAATCCTAAAAGAAAGGGAGTTTAAAAAAAATAATAAATCGAACTTAAAATCTATTTAAATATTTGTCCTATTTGGATGAAAGTGATATTTATGATTATCTCTCCCTTTTCCCCCAGGAAAGGTGTCAATCAAAAAAGAAGATTTACGTAACTACACAGGAAAAGAGAACTGGTTTATGCTTCAGCCGGTTGATTCTAATTCAGAGGTTCAGGTAACCTGTTAAATTGCACATTTACATTTTTTTAAAATGAAATGTATCTACGTGGGTGTAATGGTAGAAATTTATATTGAGCTGTGACAGATAGAGGTTAGCATATCTAATTCTTGTGAGACAGTTGTGGCTTTTGGCTTGAGAATACTGCATATTCTACATATCTAAACTGGCTGTGTTCCTCATGATACTTAAAACTGGCAGAAGACTTGAAGCAACTGTTCGGGGAAATGTCTTAAGAGTATTTTGATGACTAAAGTCGTTGGTGCAAAAGGAGCTATGTGCTTGAGACAGGTGAATGATTTAGGAAACCACTGGATTTTTTTTTTAGTCAGTACTTGTGCTGTGGTCATTTGTTCTGTTTTGAAATACTTTTTGCATTCACTGTCAAGTAACTTGCACTTCAGAGTTGTGTTTTGTTCTGTGGTTCAAGTTCTTTTGACAAGATTGTTCTAGTATTATGTAAAAATGAGATGACTCTAAAAGGTGCAGCTATACTCTTGGTTTGAAGAAGAAAACAGTACAGTATTCCTGAGAATCTCTTAGCCTTGTTGCTATGATAACATTAGATTTTAATATTTTTCATATTTGCCTAATGGCAATAGTCTTGAACTTGGCAGTGTTTGCATTTTTCTAGTAACTTGAAAGTCCTTGTGGGTAGGGGGAATCCTGCCTACTTTTACAAGAGGCGAACTTGCACAGAATTCTCAAAAAACCCACATTATTTTCCAGGATTAATCACGTATGAGCTGTAAGTTTAGCATGCAGCTGTTGGGTATATAGGGCTGCCTTACATGAAGACAGATTTTTCAAAAGATCTGAATCCCACTTTCTCTTATCTGTTGAAAATCAGTCCTTGTTCAGTTAGAATAGAATAGAATTTGAATGGGATCCACACATCATCTAGTCTGACTGCAACTTGTCTCTTTCTTCTTCAATTCTTCGATCTAATCACTCTGAATATTCTAGAAAGTCCTTTCCAAATATAAACTGAAATGCGGTATCTGCTTGGACTTAAATATTATCTTGCTTGCGATGTTTTTTTCTCAGTCACAAAAATGTGTTGAAATAAATACGACTTTTTGTTATAATATTATATAAGTATGAAAATTCAATTACAATATTCCACTAACAGAATGTAGCAGTTTCTTACATATTGGAGATAAAAACAAAAAAAAAAAAATTCCATGGCTTTGTAGCTCACAGTGGAATGTAAGCTCTTACTGATACTTTTCTATGTCTGGGATGTGTAAGGCACACTCCTGCATCATACTTCTGTTGAAGGATGACCTTTTCTGCTAAGGTGTGTGCTCTTCATGTTAATCTTGCCTTGAGTTAGAGCTTTGAGGTAGGTTTCTCCTCTGTCCTTCCTTTTTTCCATGAGATTTGTAAGAGCAGAGCTGAGACCGGTTCTCATCTGCCAGACTTGGCTGAGATCTTGTTGGTTTGAATGTGCCATACCATAGTGAAATGTATTGCTAGGAGATTGCCAAGATTATCGGTGGGACCTGGCAGAAAATAGCAGCCTTTCACATAGTCCATGTGCAGAAAAAGTGTGCAAATGTTTCTAAAGCTAGATAATAGTTTGGAAAAAAAACCATTTTTTAGCTGTGCTCTTCTTATGACATCATACATGGCGTTGACTTTTTATTTCCTCTAGTTCCCTTCCTGGGAGTATTCTCCAGAATGTATGGTGGGTGCAAGGCTTAGAAGTATTTTGTGTTCCTTGACTATATGCAGCACACATTGCAGTTTATCTGGTTTTGATACAGGCTGAGTTTGGTATAATGGGCAGCCTGTGTATCAGATGTGTTAGTGGTGGAGGTGCGTATTGGATATTGTGGTATACAGCTTGTAAATGTACGAAATCCATACTAAGTCACAAGTGCTTTGGCACTGGCTGTCATCATCTTTGTTAATAAGCATATCTTGGAAATTTTTTTTTCCTTTACAGTTCATCAGTTCTCGTAGTCTGTATGGGAAATTCTCAGCTCTATACCTTGGTAGGACAAATGAAAGTGTCACTGGAAGACATTTGAGATCATTGATAACTTGTGACAGTTTATAGAAAGGCTTAAAAGTATATTGAATGTAACATTTTGTCCTTTCTGGAGTTACAAGGAGTTAAAGTTGCTGATTGCAACAGAACTGAATGGAGGAGGTGAGGAAATAAACAGACCAGTCATTTTCTAAAACCATCTTACTTGTAATAAATTTAGGACTTCTCTAGGATCACGCTCCACTTCTAATGCAGAAGCTGTAGCCTTGTCATCATCTACCCTGGTTCCACAACTCTATACTTACGGGGGTAATCTGAAGTGAAGATGATTAAAAGTTCAGCAGAATAAAAGCATTATGTGCCTGAGTTAATGTATGGTTTTGGTGAAAGAAGGGTGATGGATATTTCCTTTAAAGCATGTATGGAAGGAAAGTGGCCTCTCGCCAGCCACTGAAAGTGTGTAAAATTTACTTTGATTTTTAGAAAGCATCTGCTCTGTCTTCTGATCTTAGCTGTTTTTTTTTGTTCTTGTTGTTTTGCTGCTGGTAACAATATTACAAATGGATATTCATTTTGTTTTCTTAAAACTTTATCCTTTGTCCACTTGTTCTTGAAAAGTATATGTGAACGTGGGAATACTAAGCAAATAAAATAGCATTTAAAGAGTTAAGTAGAACAGACCATACTTAACTGCAGCTGGCATAAACTTGTTTATGTGTGTGTATATTTATAGATACAAAACTTCAGATTTTCTACAATGCAGGTAGACTCAGTATGTTAGTAAAATTGTTCTTGGAATTGCTTGTCTCCCCCACTCCCCCTTTTATTTTTCTTAAATCTTCATTTAGCTGGTTTGAAATGAGGTCATTGTTAAACATGGCCTTGATCTATGAATAACAACTCATAGCAAATGACGTTTTGTGGAGATTTGATTGATACTTGCAAAATACTTTGAAAAGGTCAAAATCTTACATGTACTTCATAAGGTTTTTGAAAATAACTTCAACAGTCACTGTTATTTTTCTTAAAATTTATAGGATTTATAATTACTGAAATAATGTGCTCCTAATAGATTCCCCTGTTGATCATGCAGAATATGTAAATTTGGAAAAAATGGAGATTGAGCCTCAAGCCATCCTGTAGAGTCCTAGTGGCTCGGATGTCTAATCTGGAAAGAGGAAAGGTCTGGGTAGAGTCAATATCGCAAGGTTATCAGAGTTGAAAGGATATTCCTAGTGCTGTGAAACTTGGGTAGCGCATAGTGCGAGGGGCTCAGCGTGGCAGACAGTGAGATGTGGTACACTGCAGAAATGTGGTGTATGTTTGCTCTCATTTTGTAGATGATACTTGCAAAATACTTTGAATGAAGGCCATCTAGTTTCACCCGTCCTGCCATGGTGGGTAATTTAGAGTGGGAAAGCTGGGAAAAAAAGCCAGTGGAAGCTGGTAGAACATGTATCTGGTATGTAGAGATGTTTTTGCAGTAAGCACACGGAGTTAAAAATTGCAGGCTTTCCCAGTAAATGTGGAAATACTGTGGAATTTGTGGAGCATTCTAGAGCCCTGATTTTACTTTCCATGTGCCGCAAGGACTTCAGTTTACCAAAGATGCTTCTGAGTGGATTACCTGGGTTATTTTATGTTTGTTTGTTTGGCTTTTGTGTTTTTTTTTCTGGGGGTGGGAGGGGGGTGGCGGTGTTTGTGTTTTGGTTTTTTTTAGTCCAAGTTCTCTAACTTTTGGCTAGGAATTTTTTTCTTCTAAAATGTTGATGTAGTATGTATAGCATAAAGATAATCTTTCTTATTCTTACAAATCCAGTAGTTCAGTTGTGATATTTGTTCCATTGAGTTGGAGGAAGTGGAAGGAAGAGAACAGAGTTCAAGAGAAATACTATAACCTAGAGTTTCTGACGTTGAGGGAGGAACTGGAAAATAACTGTTAGCATTTCTAACTCCATTTACACCCTATCACCATCTTGAATAACTTTTACAAAGCTTAGACTACCCTTCAGAGGGAAGAATGTGCATCTTGAGTTTAGAGGAGAGAAGTGTTTATGAAGAAAACTAACACTGTCAAAAGTTACTTTGTGTTAAACTTAGAACAGTAGTGTGATTCTGTATACAGAACATGGGCACATTATATGACTACTTATTTGCGTAAATATTTAGAATACAGTTGCTAGCCCAGTTTCCAGTTGAGCTTTAGAAAACTCAAACTTCTATTTATTATAGACACTTGTACTATTTCATAGTGTAGCAATGATAAAAATACCGAAACACTGGGGAAAAACACCCACTTTAAATACAGTGTTAAAATGCAGTAGCAATTCTAAAACCAAAACTGTTTAACTAAATTGGTTTTGTAGTTCTGAAGTTTAGGCTGGTGATTTGGAAACTCTGGTTTTGGCTCCTTTGATACTTTGCTGCCCATGTCCATGACAGGGGGGTTGGAACTACATGAAGGTCCCTTCCAACCCAAACTGTTCTATGATTCTATGCGAATGTCGGCCACATAAATCAACAGCTCCGTCTTCCTCTAGTCAGTATTTAAAAATTGATTGTTAATCCATTCATAAGGCTAATGTGCTGCCTACCTGTCCTTGAACAACCCTGAGACCTAGTGATGAAAAGTGTGTTCGCGTGAAGTGCACTGCTTGCTTGGTGTATGGAATGACTGGTTTCTCTTTGTTTTGTTCTAAAACCAATCTGTACAACCATGTTTAAAACCCAGTTGCGTATTATGTTAAAACGTCTGATACAGATCTGCAGATCAACCACTTTAGGAAATGATCACGCTGCTCTCAACACACACAAGACAACAAAAATGCACCCAAACCTCTTCATACGTGTCAGGAAAATATTTACTTAAACCCATGCTACTGTAGCCGTCATGGTACTGAGTTTTGAACAAACTATATCTATAGATAGTTCTCAGGAGCAGTAAACTTTCTATTTTACTCCTACTGATCAGTGAAAACCACAATTTTTATTTTCTTTTTTTTAAGCAGAAGGAAGAGGTTTAGGCCATTCACAAGGTCTGCCTACTAAAACTAGTTAAATCAGCTGTTAAAATAAATGACTAATGTTCTCTTCGTTTGTCATTCAAAACCTTTGCCTTGTAAGACTGTTGGCATTTTTCTCAGTATCCTGTTTTTATCGTGTAAATCTATTTTTGTCATCAAGTTTCTCTGCCTGACAAATATTTTCTTAATGTACCTGTGTTTCTATGCGTGTAGTAACAGTTTGCAAAACACTTGGCAAGCATCCCAAAATAGTTATGTTTAAAACTTCCTTATAAAAGAAACTTCACTTCTCCCGTGTGACGTACAGAGACAGCAATACAGCCCTCGCCTCAGGGGTTTTACAATAAAAACATTTCAGTTTGATGTCAAAACATAGGTGCTTTAGAAATGTGCGCAAGGTCAGCTAAGGGTTTTAATTCCATTTTGGTGTTGTACAGCAAAACTGTAGTTCAAATTATAGCTTGCTTCCTTTGCCACACTTTAAAATTACCTTCCATGTCCCTTCCCTAAGAACCATAATTGTGGACAGAGCAGTGTCATCTGACAGTCCACTTAGTATTCTTGGAATTCATCTATTTGCTAAGGAGAATATGGTTTAGAGGGAAAACTGTCAGTGTCCAGTTATCTTAGATGTGGAAGCCAGCATGAATAACCAGGCACTGGAAAGAATAGCAGTATTGTTCAGGCAGTAGATGTTTGGAGCAAGGTTATAGTACCAAATTTTGGTTATTCCAAGGAAGTTACATGTCATGGTTTGGAGTTTTTGGAGCCCTTTTATTGAGAGAGTAGAGTAGGCTGTCCCTTGCTGAGTTCTGAAGTTAATCCATGTTGCATCTTCATTTATGGATCCTCTTTCTTAATACATCCTACTATCTCAGAAGATGAGGAGGTGGAAGCCAGGTCTAGCAATTATTGACACCTTTTCTGCATTGGTTGTGTTTACTGTTCCAGGCATACATCAGCAGACCTCATGAAGTAGTTGAAAGCTGCACTGGGATGCGTAATAAATTTTAAAATGATCTTCAGTTTGGTGGGATGGACAGGATTTCCCAGCTGGATATTAAATGTTGCCAGTTATGGCTATTGCATACTACTCTACTTTTCTAAATATACCTAACTGCCGGTCATGTTAGAACTTTGTCCTGAAATGCTCATAAATTCACTGTTTGTTTGTTCAAGGGTTCATCCCATGCTTAGGATAAAAAAAGCTGAGAGGAACTTTTGCTCTTGATACTTCCTCATGCTGGAAGAACTATTTTTTTGTGTTACATCTGTGGAGGCTTGACCAATTCCTGTGCTGTCTGCAGTTGAGGATAATGCTGCCCTTTATCATTGTATCTCCAAGCTCAAATGCATTCATCATACTCTACTTGCAGGATATGAGCTTTAGAATACATATTTGCTTGAAGTAGATATATTTGAATTACCTTAAATAGCTTATGTAAACTATATTATTGTTCTAATTCCGACACTTAAAATAACAGCTTTTAAAACTACTTGTGTTTCTTGCTTGTTTTTTTCAGGGGAAAGTTCACCTTGAATTAAAACTGAATGAATTGATAACAGATAATGGATCTGTGTGCCAGCAACTAGTAGTACAGTAAGAAAATATGTTAATCCTTGAATATTTAGTTGTTTGTTAAAATGTGATGTGATTTGTCTCTCTTAATACCGAATATTTGCACATCCTGGTACCAATAACATTTTTCTTATGTGATTTTCCTTGAAGCCTACCTTGCTGAGGGAATGGGGATACACTTGGGAAACTTCTGCGGCACAACTGCTCATCTCTGTCACTCCCAAAGCCCTCGCTTTTATTAGGACTCGGCATGGCTATCTTGGAGCCTTAGTTCAGTGTCTTGTAATTCCAACTGAGTTGGGTCTGGTGAGAAAGCTAGGAATGCCCACTGCGGCTGACAGACAGAACTTGCAGTACTGCTGCTACTGATGGAATTGAGCCTCTGGTGGTGTTGAGAACAGCGTGAAACTTTTTCAGTAGTAATATTTTGGTGTGATCTGTGAAAATCCACTTTTAGTCTTGGTTCAGAATTATTTTCTCATAGTTAACCATGATAAGGAATGATTATAGAAAAACAAAATACAGGAGTCGCGATTCTGGAGCAGCATTACATTGCCACATTTCTGTAAAGTTTATTAGCAGCAACTGAAAGGAGTTTTCACTACTGAACTTAATTTTTACTCCAGTGTGTAAAGACATTACAGTGTGTCAAGAGCCTCATGGAAACTATACATTTTCAGTATATGTTATGTCAAAAAAAGACAAAGTTCACCAATATTAAAGAGAAAAAACACAGAATGAGACATATTGGAAGATACTAACTAGGTTGTATTCTTGCATTGTTACCCTTAGAGCTATGTTTGATAATGATCCTCCTATGTGACAGCTTTGGGAGCCTGAGGTTACAGATGTTAGTCGCAGAAGACCAAAATTCTACATGTACTGGTCCCTCTGTTTCTTTTTATTAATTATTAAGCAACACATTTAAGGCCGGAAATTGATAAGCAGCTAGTGCAAATATAACTATACAAAAATGTTCTGACACTTCCAGAAGTTGTTCGTCTGATAAGGGCATACTTGAAGATATTGGTCTCTCTAGAAACTAATCCTATCCTTTATTTTGGAAGTCTGACAGCCTTCTGTGTGACATGCCTCTGGGAGACTGTTTGCTTTCATTAAAGAGACCGGTGGAAACCTGTGACTTGCAGAGATTTAGTGAGACTGACAGTGTTCTCTTGTGACTCTTCTTTACATTCTCAGCACAAGTAAGGTTCAGGAGAATAAGCCAGTCTTACTGCATTTTTTTTATTTTTAGCACTTCAGAAAGAAATAAAGGCTTTTCTGCACTTGTCTCCGAACAGGCTGTGGGAATAGGCCATATGAAGAAAAGAGTACAGACAAGGGGGTTATAAAGACTAAGATTAAAAACTCAAAAGGTAGTAAGATTCTGTTATTTTGCTTTTCCAACTTGTATTTATTCAGAGAATTGAGGGGGCGTTGTTGAGGTTTTGGGGGTTTGGGTGTTTTTTTTTAATCTTCTCTGAGAATTTAGTATGAAAGAATGGGTTGTATTGTGAAACTGTGAGGGGAGGAAATGGTGTGTGGTCTTCTGTTCGTCTCACGTCTCGGTGACTTCTTGTTCAGATCAGCTCCAGGGAGTAGGGGGGAGACCATTTCACTGTCAATTTTGCCAATGTAATTTTCATTATGAAGTTTAAATTGCGTTCTTTCTGTCTTAGTCTGCTATGTAAACCAAGATGAGTACCTTATTTGGAGCGAGACCTAGCAAAATAGTCTCTTTGCTTTTCTGTTACTTACTTGGTATGACAAGGGAAGCTAGTTCTGTGGTAGACCTAAGCCAGGGAAACTGGGAATGCTTTAATGGGTATTGTAGGCGGATAATGCAGGTAAGATATGGAAACTTGCTGTGCGTTAATATATATTTATAATGAAGATAATTCTGAATGTGTTTCTGCTTGTATAGTGGGTGGCAGCTTGGTTCATTGGGAGTCCTGCTGCTCTTACTGTTGTATCCCACTTGCAGCACGAGGCAGTATTAGAACAGCTTTTCGCCTGTGGACTATTCATGATGAGAAACTGGCTGGAGCTTTATGACTTTGTGTTTAATTCCCAACTTGACTTTCTGATAGATGTCACTGATTTAAAAATTAAATGTTTTTTGTATGCATGCATTTTAGTCTAAGTTAAATTACATTTTTTATTTTTAAAACATATTTGGATTTTTCATATGATGAAGAGAAGTTGCTTTAGAAAGTTACTGTTGCAGATTGCAGTTTTGAGTAGGAAGTGGGTTACTCACTGTACCCTCTCTTAGGATCTCTTTATGACGGAGATAAATGATCAAAAGGAAGCCAGGGTTCTCTCGTGGTTGCTGTACTCACCCACTCACTGCCATGTGGGAGAGGGTTGTGCGTTAAACACTGCAGTATTACATCAGTACTTTTGTCTTCATCTGAGGTTATGAAATACACTAGAGTTCCTTAAACTAAGAATGTTTAGTAATATTTTATCACACATGCTGATAGCCTTGAAATAATTTGCTGTATAAGTAAATTATTATACATAAATATATTTTTAGATGTACAAATGAGAGCATGAGAAATGGGAAACCTCTTGCTGGATATAGTAGTATAGAAATTGATGTGAGGGCACTTTTGAAATCCTTTTCATCTTAAAGCATGAGGAACTTACAGAAAATACATGTGAGATTCTTTAGTAGAAAACTTAAACACTTTAAAAATCTGCTTATTTTGTAAATTTCTGAGGATAATTAGTACATGATGCACTTATTGCTATGTTTTGTTAGTCACCACCAGGCCCTAGGAAGTCATTGTATTAGTAGTAACTCCCTTAAGAAGGCTGAAAGATAGGAAGTAGAAGAGCTGTGATTGAGTAAAAAATAAAAAGACAAAGAATGGGCATATATGTGTGTTTCTGTCCCTGCTTTTACTCAATCTGTGCAAAACTGAAGAAGTATTGGCCAAAAAATTAAAAAAATGATCGGAGATCTAATTCTTAAAATATGGTCTATAATACTTGTCTTTCAGAGCTATGTTTTACTTCATGTTCAAATTAATGGTGTCTTGAAATAATGAGGCGGGGAAGCTTTTAAACCTTTACCAGCTAAATTTTTCATAGGATAAGAGCAACCTAGATACTTGTACTGGCTTCTGTGCATAGCTGTGTTTCTAATGGATTTCTGCCAGGTATTCCCTGAGAGTCCAAAAGTTCTACAAAAATGAAAAATAGCAGCTATACCTTTCACAGGTTAAAGATAGTGCTAAGTACACGGACCACAGCAAGTAAATAAAGAGCTGTGATTCTGAGCGTTGTCTGTAGGCCCTGTCACCTTTTTGTTTGTGGCTGGACCAAAGTGATATGATTAGACCTGACTAGGAGATGGATTCCTATTATTTTGTTTCTGTAGACATGGTTGTAGAAGCTTTTTTGGGTGGTCTTCTAGACCATTCATTCTTTTATGATGAGGATTGATTTAAAGGTAATGCCAGTAGGAAGCAATTTTTAAAAGTAGAGGTTTTGAACAACAGAGAGCTGCTGCTGCTACTAGCATCTCACAGTTAATGTGGCGAGAAGGCTTCGTTTCTCATGCTAGTATGTATAGTAAATGCAGGTTTTCCAAACAAGCAGTTGTTGGGGAAAACCCCATAGTTTTGGAAAGCTAGGTGTTGCTGCATATGGTGAGGGTATGGTCAGTTGTATAACAAAATCTGCNGTTTTTGATTTAGATCCTTATTAGTGCTCTATTCCCCAACTTCATGTAAGGGAATTAATCTTATAGAAGGATAAATACTAGTATCTTGCAAACTATGTTTCTATCAGTAAAGCTATGGACAACAGTAAAAAACGGCTCACTTGTTAAAAACTGGAAGTTTCCTTCTTTTGCTCAAGTTGCAAAAAATGGTTGTGTACAAGATATACCACAACTGACTGACTGATCTGGTCTTACCTGATGCCAGGGGGAAGAAAAGAAAAAAGGGGAAAAAAAAAGGGAGGGGGGAGAGTGGGGAATAGTGGCCGATTTTCTTAAGGTGGTGCTTTCTGAAGCTAGCTAGGGCTTTCGAGTTATATAAGCACTCTAAAAACATGAAATGGAAATACTTTTTTCCCCCTGGAGAAATTCAGGTTAAGGTTTGTAATTGTTTATTTCTTGTCAGTGAAGCCCGTACACTGTTTTTTTTTTAAATACAAGCATAAAATTAGTCTTCCTTTGGTGAAGGGCTATCTTACAGAACACTTACAGTGGGCTAAGCCCTGATTTTACTAATTTTTTGTATTAATTGGATACTGGCTGTTACATTTTGTGCAGATACACCCACAGACTATTTCTGAATTAAAATTTTGTTTTGCCTCTGATTCTAGTTGTTTCATTTTCTAATGTGTGAATGAGGAGGGGGAAAAGATAATGCAAGAGATTAAGTGCTGACTCAATGTGGGCTCTCTTTTTTTTCTTTTTTTTTCTTTTTTCTTTTTCCAAAACCACAATGGCATGTATAGTAGCACATTTCACAAATACAGGCTTGCAGCTCTCCTTCCTGGGAGTCTGTAAAAACAAGTTTGCGTGACCATTGTTTGCGTATTCGCTGCTGCTGAAACGGATGATACTTGAGCGGTTTCTTGCCAAATTAGGCTATTAGATGGTAGTACTTGCCTTCTCTGTGTTTAGCATGACTTCAGCTCTGAAAGAAACAGTTCTCTGTATTTACAATGCAAGTACTCGAAAGCCCAGAAATGGCTTATTACAGCTACATTTTCTTTTCTTGCATTTTCTTTTCTAAATAAATTATACACTATACTACCTTAAATGGACCTGTCAGATTGTTACTGTCCTGTTTATATCTTACCTGCTTGCATGAAGTTGTTCTAGGGAACATTATGAAGCGTACAAATCGTAATGACTGCAGTTATTTAGTTTCTGCACTTGGAGGACTTCACTTGGTTTGAATGGTGGAGGTAAAGCCCTTATTGTGGGCTCTGTCTTTTTAAGGGCTTAATTCCATTTAATGAGCTGAATATATGCCAGTTGTATGTGAAAGGCCTATATTTCCTGTATGAAACTCCTCGTGCAGAACAAACTACTGAGATGTGAAGCAAGAGCTAATGTAAACCAAAATATCTCTTACACTGTACCATAACTGATCAGTAGCTTGAGAAAAGAACAGAAGTCCTTCTGTTAGGATTTGCTTAGACTTTACATAATGATGTAGTAGTTTAAAGTATAAAATAGAAGGCTTTTAAGTTCCTGTCTATTTCTTCAGACTCTGTGTATTTATACCTTTTGAATGAAAATTGCTTGTGCCTGCCTAGATAGATGAAACTGTCAGAACAGAAACTTTTACCATATGGTGGAAATATATTTATTATGGTTGTCAGAATAGGAAAGTATATTTAGTGTTATTTTCCTTTGTGGTTGGTCAAAGCGTTTGGGGGGGTTTTGTTGGTGGGTTGTTTTGTTTGTGTTTTTCCTGTTGTAGAAAGCTGCAGTTCTAGCCCTTCGCCTGATTCTGTGGGGAAGGGCAGTGAGATTCCTATGAGATTAGCTAGCTGATAAACTTGTTATGGATGCACTTTTCTATTTCTGTTAAGTCTGTTCGAAGTGAGTCACTTCAGATGTCTTGAAAAACTTCTAAACAGGTTTACAGAAGGCTGTTTAGTAGCTTAAAATGATCTGCAATAATTCAGTTTGTTATATTCAGTCCCTAGGCGGTAACAATCCAGTTTGATACTGCTGAGTTGATTTAATGGCTTTCTACCTGTAATGGCTACTTGCCTCACACTGCCTATGGAGCTTGAGATCTGCGTGACCAGGTTAATTCAGGTTGCCAAACTGGCTCAAAACCTAAACAGCTTTCTGTAAGGTTAGTAAACAGGGTCACTGTAGGTGACAGATACAAGGCAGCAGTGTAAGAGCATGAGGAGGATCCGCCATTTTGGTGCAGTTCAGTTGACTTAGCCATGCTGTCAGATAATGTGTCTAAACACCAAGTTGGGGGGAAGTGTCGATCTGCCGAAGGGTAGGATGGCTCTGCAGAGGGACCTGGACAGGTTGGATCGCTGGGCAGAGGCCAACGGGATGAGGTTTAATGTGGCAAAGTGCTGGGTCCTGCACTTTGGCCACAACAACCCCAGGCAGCGCTACAGGCTGGGAGCGGGGTGGCTGGAAAGCTGTGTAGAGGAAAAGGACCTGGGAGTGCTGATTGATGCTCGCCTGGACATGAGCCGGCAGTGTGCCCAGGTGGCCAAGGCGGCCAACGGCATCCTGGCCTGTATCAGGAATAGTGTAGCCAGCAGGAACAGGGAGGTGATTGTCCCCCTGTACTCAGCCCTGGTGAGGCCGCACCTCGAGTACTGTGTCCAGTTTTGGGCCCCTCACCACAAGAAAGATATCGAAGCCCTGGAGCGTGTCCAGAGAAGGGCAACGAAACTGGTGAAGGGGCTGGAGCACAGGTCTTATGAGGAGCGGCTGAAGGAACTGGGCTTGTTTAGTCTGGAGAAGAGGAGGCTCAGGGCAGACCTTATTGCCCTCTACAACTACCTGAAAGGGAGTTGTGGTGAGCTGGGGGTTGACCTCTTCTCGCAGATAACTAGTGACAGGACAAGGGGGAACGGCTGCAAGTTGCACCAGGAGAGGTTCAGGTTGGAGATGAGGAGAAATTTCTTCTCTGAAAGGGGGGTCGGGCATTGGAACGGGTTGCCCGGGGAGGTGGGGGAGTCACCGTCCCTGAGGGTGTTTAAGGAAAGGTTAGATATGGTACTTAGGGACGTGGTTTAGTGGGTAATAGGTGGTGGGGGGATGGTTGGACTAGATGATCCTTGAGGTCACTTCCAACCTTAATGATTCGATTCTATTCTATATTCTATTCTATATTCTATTCTATATTCTATTCTATATTCTATTCTATATTCTATTCTATATTCTATTCTATATTCTATTCTATATTCTATTCTATATTCTATTCTATATTCTATTCTATATTCTATTCTATAGCAGACTCCAGGCACTGACCGGGGAGTTAAGGGATGACTGGCTTACAGTGAGTCTCAATGGAAAGGGCAGAGGTGAGGTGAATTTTGGAACAAATTCTTGAGCCTGATGGGTCTGAAAAGGAAAGATTTTGGAATATTGGGGGCTGATGGCTAGGGGGACTGGAGTACTGTTTGGTTTTTTTTGAGGTGTTGGAACAGGGTAGGCTGTCTCAGCTAGGTTGACCTTGCTGGCAACAGAACTGGGACTTGCGCAGGAGATGAAAAGGGAACACTGGAACTGCCTACACAGGGAGACTGACTGGAGCATGAAATCAGCTTGAAGTGACAGATCTGTATGATAAATCCAGAGATTCTAGTTCTGCTGCAAGGCTGTTGTCAGTAAAATGTTTTCCAACTTGCAGCAGATCACAAACAAGCCTTCCTTTAGTTTGTGTATGTGGTGGTCAAGCTGTAAGAAGACAGAGGAGGCTTGAACAAGCTGTTTCTGTAACCAGAAGTAGGGCATTGTGGTCAAACTTTGTTGATACGATAATACACATTTTCCCCCAGGATCAGTATGTCAACTATGCAGATCATTCCTACAGTGGTCAGGGAAGGAGTGAGAAACTTCTTATTTACGGAAAAGGAATTGTTTTCTGTAGGACTTCTATCTGTTTGGTAGAGAAATCCAGGAACTGGTGAAAACAACACAGGCTGTAGGAAGAGAAATGGTGGTGTTCTTGTTAAAATAGTTGAGTTCTCTCCAGATAAGTTGGACTTTATCCATCTGCTCTGAATTTCCTGTGAGATTCAGATTGAGGCTAACTAACAGGTACAGTCAGCACTCACACTTGAAACCGAAAACCTCTGGAAGCTGCAGAAACAGTATGTTTAGTGCTACAAAATGCCTGATGGGCTGAAAGAATCCAGTCCTAGCTGCCTCAGATCAGATACCACAAATGACTGAAAAGCCTAGACACTTTCATTTTGTTGCCACTCTTCTATGTCACGTGTGTGTTGGAGGAGGAATCAATTAATGCTTATGAAACAACTGGATGTTTCAAGAACCCATTTAAATGGTGGGTTTGAAATCACTGTAGGGTTCATTGTAATTCAAAAATTATTGAAATGCTGAAGGCCACGTGCTTGAAAACTAGAAGAAAAATAACAAATGATTGTGCAGTGGTTCAGCACTAAATGTTCCCTGAACTGGCTAAGACAAAGGGACTTTTGGGGGGTAAAATACCATCTGGTTTGTAATTGTGCATACTCTGAAGAGGGTAGAGTTTTGAGCCAGCACAGGAGTGTTAGTGTCCGTTGTTTCCCCACTTGTGAGTGTTTGAGTTTGCAGCTCTTGTTATTCTTTTAACACTGTTTTTCTACAGTACAGAAAGCATTTACTCAACAACATTGTGTAGCTGCTGTTGCTGCTATATAACTTTATCTGCAGGACTTAATGTTCCGCATTATAGCGTTAGAACATTTACTTGATTATTTATATGAACTTAGAGCAGAAAAGCCTATATTCTCCTGAAGTTATGTAGGTTTTGGATTTTATTCAAACTGGCTTTTTATGGCAACCAAAACTTTTATGTTATATTATTTAAAAATATATGATTTCAAAAAGAGAACAGGAATAACATTCAAATCTCATTTGTGCCATACTTGTTTATGAAATTGTATAATCTTCTGAATGTTTCTGGACCTAATAAATATTACAAGGTGCATAGCTACATTACAGTATCATTTTGGTAGAAAGTCTGGTTTCTGCTGTAAACTTACAAACTGTTTTGCTTTGCTTTTGTTGTTCCAGCTGTTTCTAGTTAATACTCAGATGTGGACAGCATCTGAAGATTAGTCAGCTTGCTGACCCAGCTCTGTTTCTAGTAGTGTTGCTGCTGTGGTGATTCAAAAAGATTGCAAGCCTTCAGAAAAAGTCCAGAAAATGTGTCTCTGCCCCCATGAGCATTACTTGCTAACCATCCTGTCCCTTTTGGATCAGGAGTGGTGAACAGTGTGCCTGTGTAGTTGTTAAATACCAGCTTACAACTTCCTTTATGAAGAAAACAGTATTTTTCAAAGGGCTGTATAACCATGATCATGAACTATTGTGAAAAGAGTTTGAAAATAAACACTATTTCAAAAGTGAACTGAATTTCTCTTTGTGGCTGAATAGTATGGGTGAATTCTAGACATGCTAGGACTATATACTGATAGGTTTTGCATAGCATTTCAGGGTGTGACTCAGTTTACTCAGCTCAGAGTGTAGTTTAGCTGAAACAAAATATTTGAATCAATTTTAATGCCTTCCAAATGTAGTTACGGCCACGTGCATGAGGCCAAATAGCTTTTTGTGGGCTCTGAGAAATCAAATCTAAAAGTCGATGAAGTCCGCAGTTTCTCGAAACATAGCGGTTCGTTTTATTTAGGATTTTGCCGTGGATGTGTGATACTGGAATGTCTTTTATCAAAGCAATTTCAAGAATTTTGTTCTCGCAGAGCCCCCTAAGTCTGACCATACACTTGAGTATCACCTTGTGTTACCATCCAGAGATCTGTAGTTATGATCTACTTCATGTACATACATCATGTTGGATCAATGCATGTATCTGTGTGTAATGCAGCAGGACTTAAAATCTTTTTAAAGAAGAAAGGATTGTTTGGGTGGGGGTGTTTTTGTTACTTTGTTTTTTTAAGCCAAAGACATTGCATCACTGATCTATTAATTGTCTTTTCCTTGTAGCATAAAGGAGTGCCACGGGTTGCCTCTTATAAATGGACAGAGTTGTGACCCTTACGCCACAGTTTCTCTTGTGGGGCCTTGCAGGTAACGTTTCAGTATAAAATTAAGGAATCTAAAATGCTGTGATCTTAAACTGGAAAAGAAAATAATAGATTTTAAGCAAAATCTTTAAACATAGAAAAATCTTCAAATGCTTTCTGCGTGCATCAAATATTCCATTGTTACTGTACTGTCCCCTACCATATTCTCAAGATTGTGAAGGGTTTGGTCTCTCTGAATGACCTGCACTAGTCAAGAACTACTTGTCACTCAGTTCTTTCTTGTCCGGTTTTGTACTGGACTCTTGATATCTGCACTGTACTTCCTATTAATTTCTCTCAAATTCCTGTATGGGATGATATAGTCAATTGCTCACTCACCTTCCTCTGTCCCCCTGTTTTTTTTAATGTCAGAGTTTCTTTGCAGCAAATGTTCAGCAACTGGGAGGGAGCAAGGAAGTAGGGGTTCTGGTGAGAGCTTTCTAATGCCAGCACCTTCATGGATATTACATTCAAAGTCCCCAAAGTTCAAATGTCTCCTCTTTTTGCATTGGTAATCCTGAATAACTGTTGGGGTATTTCATTTAAGGAAAAATCCCCTATCCCACAGATAGACTATCTGCAAGTCCCTGCCCAAGAACATCTAAAGTAAGCTAGGTTTCAATTGTTTCTTTTTTGCAACATCAAACCTAAGTCCATCTGCTTTCTCTAGTGCTGAAGAATTGCTACTCTGAGTGTAGTACCAGAATATCTTTTAGCAGACTTGCATGTTTTAAAGGCTTTGGAATTATTGTCCCCAAATAAGCTCTGAGTGAATGGAGCATTTTTTCCTGCTTGGTACTACATGACCACTTTTTTTTTTTTTTAGGTTTAGGTTGAGGGTTTTTTGGTGGGTGGCTTTTTGGTTTGGTTGGTTGGGGACATTTTAAGAGGACTAGGAAGATTTGACTGTTGTATGTAGGAAGCATGTTGTTTATTGCTAAAGAAGGTAAATTGACATATATTTCCTGTTTGAGTCCTGTAATACAGATGGAACTGGGTCAATGTTGGTACCACAAGATAATTACGCTGTTGGTATGGCAATATATGTGCAAAAGTAACAGAAGTTCCTGGTTAAGATTTTCCAATTTCATGCATGTATGACTCATGTACCGTGACTGGAATCTTTATATGGCCAGTGCCTGAAAACACTTGATGTCTAGGACAACTTTTCTTCTCCCTCATCTGTGTTTTTTTCCCCTGCATTTTATATTTGTTTCTTTTAGAAAGCATTTTTACACTATCACAGCCCTTTACTACCTAAATAAGACTGTATTCTTTTATAAAACTTGTAAAATTTTAAAGTAGTAAATTATCTGTGTAAAACACAAGGTAGCGGGGAGCAATTGTTTTGTTTGACCCTATGCTGTTTAGAGTCTAGCATTAGCAGTGATTCCTTCTGAAGAAAACATTCAGTGGCATGGTGTAAGCCTCAGTAAAGTAGTGGGTATTTCCCCGACAAGAGGGTGGGGAAAACAGAGATAATTGGCAGTTGAACAAGATGAGAAAAACTTTGCTTATAACCTGGAAGCAGTGGTAAATAAATTGTCTGCGGGCTTAAGTTTGAAATGCTTCAGAAGTTACTGATTATTTTACTTGATCTGTATGTTATACTTGTTTGTGAAATGAAATAGAAACTTTGAGCTGGACAGATGCACAATTAAGTAGATACAGCACTTGAAATTAACTTTTCAAACTATATTGAGAAGATGAACTCATTTTAAGATTTTCTTCATTGATCAAAGTGATCTCTAAAATGACAGAAAATGTTTTAACTTAAATGCATGGGTCCTTGACAATAGAATGTCTTCATAATTGTGTGTTTAAGTTGTCTATGGTAAAAATTTTACCACATTGGAACAGGAATGACCAAAAGAAGACCAAAGTAAAGAAGAAAACAAGCAATCCGCAGTTTAACGAAACATTTTATTTTGAGGTAACTTTTTGTGTGGTATTATGCCTGTTTATCTATTTTGTGCAACCCTTCCAATGTTTTAAAGCAAGCTGCATAGCAGTACCTAACACAGAAAGTTCTCTTCAGGCAAACTGAAGAGCTTGTGCTAGCCTCTCAAATGTAAATGAATGACATACTTAAATTTCTGGGGGCTGCCAGGCAAGAGCATTCCTCTTCAGATGCTCTGTGAAAAATGATTTCCTCGCAAGCACATATGCGAAAGAATTCATTATCTTGAATCACTTCATATATAGCATCTGTTGTGATGAGAGGAGTTCTGACAGAACTTACTGTGGAATTAAATTGAAATATATTTTCAAGAACATTGAGCTAAAAAGATCCCCAACTTATTTCTTTAATAAAACAATGTAGCAATTATATCAAATAAATGCTAATTTTAGTATTTTATTTTAAGATGTTAACTCTTTTGTTATTTAGGATTTGATTTCAATTCTACAAGTTACCCTAGTATAACCAAATTATGAGTTTGAATTTTCGTTTGATTTATTTCTGTAATAACACCTGTGTTTGCATGTAAATGTACTATACTGTTGAGGTGAGAGTTGGAAGTAGTGCAGCTGTTACATGTGCCTCAAATGCACTGTGTTTGTATAGATCCTGGTCCTGCTGTGGAGCTTCAGTGAGAAATAGTTTCGTACTTATGTATAGAGTATTAACATATGGCATGTGTTTCAGTCAACCTGGTCAAGATACTGAGTGTAATTTCTTAGGAAGAAAGATACTAGGATAAAAATACAATCCAAATCACTCCAATAACTTTATTGGAGTTAGACTGGGAATGCAATCAGTCAAGAAATAAGAAAAATTAAGAGGTTACAATTGTGGTATAACTAGGGCAAGAGGAGTGGACTTATTGCTTGTTGTTTCCTTAAACATCTGAGAGCTAACTTTAATGCTTTGTTGGAGCTCATGCTGAAACCAAAGAAGTTCTTGCCAGTTTTGTCTCATACTTCCTTCTTGTTTTTTCTAATAGATCTATACCATAATTCCCTTACATATCAGCTAGCCTTCATCAGGCTCCACCATGAACCCTTCTTGACCTGTTTTTCACCTGATTTCTGTCAAAAGGTAGTTTGGACTGTTTCCTTTTTAAAAGGAACAGTAAGTACTTACCAATGTTAGAGGCAGGGTTTTCTCTGTTTTTTGACATTCTTAAGACAACAATAAAAAGTGTGTTAATGGGAGGAATTTACTTGCAGGTAACCAGGTCCAGCAGTTACACCAAAAAGTCCCAGTTTCAGGTGGAAGAAGAAGATATTGAGAAACTAGAAGTCAGGTAAGTTATGTAGACTAGATAGTGATTCATTTTATCATTAAGAAATCATAGTATTTTATCATCAAGACAATAAATAAATGTTTTATTTCAGTGTAACTCGAGAGAGTTACTGATCAGACTTGTAGAAACGATCCTTCTAACATATAAAACTACTGGGGTCTTGTAGTATGTTTCTTACTGAAGATGAGGGTTTTTTTTTTAAGTGAATAGTGGTAGAGTGTACCTAGCAGTGTAAACTTGTTTCCTGTGCCTGTGAGTACAGAGATATGAGGACCTCCTATCAATATGTGTTAGTTTGGGCAGAATATTGATAATAGAACTTGTACTGAAAGATAACATCATACCTGATGCTAGTCTTCGGTTTAACATGTAGTTGGCTGTTTTATTAAAACCAGAAGGAAAAGTCACTTTCACGAGATTCTTAAAACTTCACATTGCTGCTTGGAGGAACATTGGTATTGCATCTTTCCCTTGCAAATGCAAAGAATACTTCTAAGTATGTTCCCCTTTTCTGTTCCCTTACCTTTAGAGCACGTATGTCTATATTAATGCTATTCAGTTAGAACAATAGAGAGCCTCTGTACTTAAGTTTCTTTTCTTCATTGTGCTGGTGCACATACATAGAATCATAGAATCATTGAAGTTGGAAGAGATCTCAAGGATCATCTAGTCCAACCGTCCCCCCACCACCCATTAACCACTAAACCATGTCCTTCAGTACCGCACCTAACCTTTCCTTAAACACCCGCAGGGACGGTGACTCCACCACCTCCCTGGGCAACCTGTTCCAATGCCCGACCACCCTTTCTGAGAAGAAATTTCTCCTAATCTCCAACCTGAACCTCCCCTGGCGCCCAATCTGCTGAATGAAGACAGAAAGTCTTCAGGGCTAGCATTTGTTTCCTAACAGGCATCAGAAGGAGAATTTAGTGGTTAGTTTTAATAGCCATTATAGAACTAACTTGGTATGTGCTTTTTTAAACTATTAGCTTCATGAATATCTTAATTAGAATTGTATATTTCATTATAGATGCAAATATATTTAGAAAAATAGTCATGCCCCAACAAATCTAGTATTAATTTTTTTTGTTCTTCTTAACAACTGCTGTCTGTCAGAAATGTCAGAGAGGTAAGAAGTAACAGAAAAAACCCAAGGTGCATGTCTGGAGTCTGATTCCTTTTGAGCATACAAGCTGCTGTTTGAAAAAAACAAGCGCATGTGTTGGTGTGGCATTGCAGTGTGCCAATTCTAGCAATTAGATAGGGATATGTAAATATATTGGTTATAAAGTTCACTTGAATTACCTAAGAAATGTGCACAGTTTTGGGGGTGGAGACTGTTCAGAATACATGTTTCCAGTATCACACTTATTTACTGATGCCAGGTCTGCGAGTCTAACTTTCACTGTTTCTTTATCTGTTCTTTATGAGTTAATAAGCCATTTGTTTGATTCTTCTTGATTTAATTAGAATGGAGTGAGATTTCTAACATTTTCTGCCTGCATGCATGTGGATTAGTGCTGTAAGGCAGTTTCTGTTAACTTAAAGAAATTATTTTTCTCTGGGACAAAAAAAATAAGCAATGTTCTTATTTTCAGGGTTGATCTGTGGAATAATGGAAATTTGGTACAAGACGTCTTTTTAGGAGAAATTAAAGTTCCTGTGAAGGTGTTAAGAAACGATTCCTTTCAAGCATGGTGAGAAATGGTGGCTCGGAAGTGAATTTGCTTCTATCTTGCAGATCTTCCCTTGCAAAAGGATATTTTATTCTAACTATCCATAAAATATGTCTTCCTATTCTAGTTTAGGCAAAACATCTTTCTTGAGAGTTTCCCTGCTCAAGAAATTAACCTTGCCAGAGGGTGCATTAGCTCTCCTCTTCCCCCAGTCTGCCTACTCCCACAGAATAGCTCATGTGTTTGAAGGGAAAATGTGGAGAGAGAAGGAAGGGAGGACTGAATGTAACAATTTTTCAGGGTTTTTGTGATCTGTGTATGCTTTTCAGCCTAACCAGCAAGCCTGGAACTTCTCAGAATTGAATCACTTGTAACTAAATTCCTAAGTCAGACTTCCAGAATGACAGAAGTATGGGCTTTTTTTTTTTTCTTTCCATCCTTGGGGAAGTTCAGAAAGTATCTTCTGGAGCCAACCCAATGTCATTTCAGGGGAGCAGGCACAGAAGTTTAAAAGCTGGAAGGGTAAGGTATGAAGGGAATTCAGGAAGGACAGATCTCTACTTGCAACACAGCAGCAACCTCCCTTCTGTAGCTCTTGCAAGCCAATCTCTAGTCCCTTTACTGTCCCAAATGCTTAGTGGCAGGAAGTGATGAGTGCAACAGATTCAAATGCCTCAAAGTGTGCAAAATATTCTGCTTTTAGAGAACCTTTCAGTACAGAGAAAAGGAGTGGAGGAGGCCCTCACATATCCACGTAGGAACTAACTGGAACGCAGGTCTTGTCCAGGAACCATTATGGCTCTGCTCCATCTACCCACCTCAGGCTCCCAGTGTCTTGGGTGTGTCAAAGTTGAACTTTGATTATTAGTCTTAGTGTTTGAATGAGTTCCTAAACAACACCAATGTTTGTGTCAGTATTTTCTATATTTTACACAGTGTATTGCAGACACAGACTTGTTCTGCCGGTGCTCTAAACTGATCAAGAGCTAAATGACTGCATTAACATAATAACATGCTGCCATTAAGAACCTGCTAAGAGAAAGGTTTTATTGGCAGGGATTCATTACCAGTGTATTGTGTTCATATAGCTTTTCGAATTGACCTGACTTGTGTCCAGTTCACTTGAAGCATCAATGTAGAAGTCTGCTTCTGCTAACATACTTTGTAGACATACCTTGTATTGAACATCCTCATAACCAATTATGATCTGCCTATCAAAACCAGTTCTGTGATTAAAAATACCTAATTTTTTATCCTACTGCTAGTTTACATAAAACGTTTTTGAATGCAGCTGAAGTGCAGCAGATAAAACAGTATCACTAGTACTAAATATTGGGAAAATAAGCATAAGAGTGATGCTGTCAAGTAGAGGTTCTCCTTGTAAATCAGTTTTACTTTATATTAGCATGCCTTCATGTGCAATACATCTCATTATTAAAAAAGGTCTGATCTCCTGATTGTAGAAGTACAAATATAAGTGATGGTAAAAGAATATTTGAAGATGTGATTTCAGTTTTTTGGGCTGAATGTTTAAACTACTGTGACACTACTTAAAAGCTGTTACAATTTCTGTGGGACTGCACCACCTGTTGGAATACATTTGAACTACAGCAAAAGCCAGTGCAGAATTGCTTAATATATTTTGAGTGTAGGAAAAAAGCACAATTTTGTTTTCCTTTAATCTTGCTTGCTTCTTAGGAATGCAGCCTGTTAATATTATATATTTTTACGGTTTCAGACTAGAGCATTTAAATTCTTGACACTATCTGTTCCGTCTGCACTGTCCAACACCTAGATATAACCCAGGTGTAAAATGTGAAGGTCCAACAGAATTTCTAACTCAGGTTTCCCAGCTGAGCTACAAGTAGAGTATATCCTATTTCATGTTTGGAAAGACAAAATAAATACATGTTTCATTATGTGCTAAAGGTATATCAAATGCTGCTGCTTTTTTTTCTTTTGTGTCTCAAGGGGTTTTTTCTGTGAATGTTACTGCCAGTTTTCAGACTCCGTTTATATATACTAAAATAATTAAATGCTATACTTTGCTTTATTATGGAATTAGTCAAATTAATGAAATGTGAATCTAATCTTTTAGAATTGCCCTGTTGCTTTCAGGTACTTACTTCAACCAAGAGAAAATGGCAACAAGTCTTCTAAAACTGATGACTTGGGGTCACTGAGGTTAAATATCTGTTATACTGAAGACTGTGTACTCCCGTCTGAATACTACACTTCTCTAAGAGACTTGCTGCTAAAATCATCAGATGTTCAGGTACTTATGTTGAAAATTTCTTTTAAAATTAAAATTTGAAATGAATTCTGCAACCACTTATGAGACAATGTGAATTATATATTATGTAAAAATGGTTTTGTTCCTTTGCCTGAATTACTTCTGTCATAATCAGATGAGCAGTTTGCAGAGCATTTACTTCTGCTCCAAATGACCAAGATTCTCTTCTTATTTTGGAAGAAGCACACAAGATAGTGAAAGAACCTGTGCTGTGTGACTGGAAGAGATGAAATACTTTCTTTTCATGGGTTGCTCTTTGTAACATTATGTTTTCACACTGTCTGATATTCCCCCCCTGGATTTAGTGGTTTTCTGGGGACAGTAAGCCGTTATTGGCACTTCAGGAGCAGATAATTGCCTTTACCAAAAATGCCTGCTTCAGAATTGATTTCTAATTCCACTTCTTGTGAATTGCTTCTGTCGTTCCCTGTATGTTAATTAGCATGACAGGCTTTCTCACATGGATGTGGTGACAGAGAGGGAAGTGTGGTAGGTGGTTAGTGTTAACATTGAGACAGGAATCAAATGATAGTAACCAGGCTTTATATTCCTAGGTATTCTGTAGGCTTTCTTCACTTCAGTGTTGGTGAAGTACTGGCAGAGGAGAAGAAAGGGAAAGAGGAAGCAGATTGTGACTAAAATTTTTGCTAGCCCGTACTCAAATATTACTTCACTGGAATTCAGGAAGAGCTGAGTATGTAGCTAGCAGCAGTCAGCAGCTGTATTTTTTACGTAAATGAAGTAACTTGATCAGGTTTTGTATTGAAATTCCCAGCTATAGAACGGTGACAGACACTTCAGAAGTGCGCAAACTGTATTTTAATGTGCTTAATACTTTAAAAAGTCCTGTAAAGATACATGACATTGTATTAAAGCAATTGCTTACTGCCTTTTACTTGGATTTATGACAAAGCAATACTCTTACCCTTTAGGGAGAATGAGAAGGGTGAGTAGATGCTGAATTTCATTCCTAAATGTCAAGTATAGTGTAGATAATACCAATTTTCAATTAATTGTTTCTGCAGAATGGAAACTTTTAATTGCATGTTATACAGCAAACATTGAAACTTTCTGTTATGTCTATACTCTTGTTAGATTTGGTCTGTGCTTTGCCAAAAACATGAAGAACATTTAACTCCTTCACTCATGATTTCATATTCTGCTTTCTTACAGCCGATTTCTGCATCTGCTGCCTACATACTGAGTGAAGTTTGTCGAGACAAGTATGATGCTGTTCTGCCTCTTGTACGATTGTTGTTACACCACCATAAGCTAGTTCCATTTGTCGCTGCAGTGGCAGAGCTAGATCTAAAGGACACCCAGTATGTATTTCATGTTTGCTGATGTCATGCCTTTTTAAATTATTCTTAGAGTTTAAAAGGACTTCATGATACAACATTGATAAATAAGCATGTCAGATTTCTTTCTCTCATTTTGTGAAACTGACTAAATAGATTCATCTTTTAATGCTAGTTTTTTATAAACATTCATTAAAATCACATTGCAGCTGGGATTCAAAGTTAATGATTGTGTGCTACTTGATAAAATTTTGTTAGAGCTAGTATATAGCTAAAGATAACAAGCTAGCAGTCTAGAGTTGTGTCTAACAGCCCACAGTTCTAATTTTAAACTGTCATAATTTGGCCACTCTTCAAATTTTACTGGTTATTATATTAGTACTTAACTTTTTAAATTGCCAAGACTCTTATCCTGTTTATTTTAGTGTGAGACTTAAATGAGGGATACTCTTTTCCTGTAAAGATGCCTTGTAAGTAAGTACGTGCCCTCCCACATGCCTTGAAAGTGGCAAGCACAGGAGTTTTTCCAAGCAGCAGTGTCTGGCCTGTGAGTTTGCAGCTATGTGGTTAGGAGAGGAATGAAGCAGACCTGAGTAGTGGCCACTGAGGTGCTGAGTCATCTCCTGTGGAGATGTGGAAGGGGTTTTGTCACCACAGGATGGCTCATTCCCAGATTTAAATAAGGTGAGACAATTTAACCATGCAGAAAAAGGCGACTTATGGAAAATAATTTTCTGAACTGCGCATTCCTTTTCGTTACAATTGAACTGTAACAAAGAAAGATTAAACCAAATCTCTCAGATTAGAAAGGTTTACTTTGCACAGCTGGCTCTGTTTCCTTCAACAGCTGTAACGATTAAAAAGCATAACCCTAGATTAAATATGTTTTGGTTATAGTGTCTTAGTTTATCAGTGAAGTGTAGCAGCATGCTATTTATTGTAGCTCTAAGATTTTTTTTTTTCACCAGGACTACTGGAGGAAGAAATGTATATCGGTGAAGAACAAGGCTTCACTACTTCAGAATTTTCTCGAGTTGTTCTTTCTCACATTCAGCACTAGATTGTACTTCCACTGCCTAAAATTTCTTAAGCTTTTCCTTACGGTTTTATTTATGTTCCTAGTTTTGGTAGTAGCTATGATGATATTCTTCTTTATTCTTTTTCTGTTCCTGAGTGCCATTGCAAGCTGAGTATGTAGGTTCTGCAATTCCTGACTGAAATATATGAAAAAAAATTTTTCAAAAATAAAGTATTCAATATCAAGATAAAGTATTAATCGGATGTTGTAACTGAGCTTCTTACTTTTTCCTGTTCAAATAAAATCAATTATTTTCTTACAGAGAAGCAAACACAATCTTCAGAGGCAACTCATTAGCCACTCGGTGTGTAGATGAAATGATGAAAATAGTGGGGAAGCACTACCTGAAGGTTACTTTGAAACCTGTTATTGATGAGGTAGGTGATCCTACTGAAACTTTTTTCAGCACACTTAGCTCTCTGGCATATTCTGTCTCTTTGATCTGCGTCCTTCTTACAGCTCCCTGAGTGGTAGTAATCACTCAGGTGTGGGAATTCTAGAGGAAAGTTAAATTGAGTAATAATTGGTTAAGTTTGGTGGGAGGAGCTGCCTTTTGTTATTTGTGTTCCAGATGCTAGAAAAGGAACAGTCGGTGACAGTTGCTTCAGCCTTGAACACATTGCAGAATTTACCCATGTGATGCTTTATCTAACTGATCCTGTAAAAAGGCACACACAGAAATTAGGATCATTATTGTATGCTGTTATGGATAGTCAGAACCTATTTAGAGTTATACCGCTCAGTCTAGGACAGTGGTTTTAAATTGGAGCATCATTTCCATGCTTTCTGTCTGAAAAATTGAACTCCTATAGTTTGGTTTGTTTGTTTCAGATATGTGAGTCTCCTAAACCCTGTGAAATAGATCCAATCAAATTAAGAGAAGGGGATAATGTAGAAATTAATATGGTGAGTTTTCTAATCTGTTTTTCCTAACTTTATTATGAGGCTTTTTAAATATGCATTGTACTAAAATACATAATTGAATAGTCAGGCAGTGTTATGCTTGCATTCAGGGAAAAACCCCCTAGAAATGCAAATGTTAATGGTCTGAAAAAATACCTTTTTTCATAATTGCAGGAAAATCTACGCTATTATGTAGACAAAGTATTCCGTGAAATTGTGCGGTCAAGTATAAGTTGTCCTACGCTAATGTGTGATGTTTTTTATTCTTTGAGGCATCTGGCTGCTAAAAGATTTCCAAGTAAGTGTTCTCTAAAAACTTCTGAAAATGGTGTTCAGAATGAAATATGTAACTTCTGCAGTTACCTTATGGGGATTGTTAAAATTCTTGCCTTGTCCAAAGTTGTGCCCTGAGCTGCTTACCTTGGCAGTCAAGCATTTGTGTTTCTCAGTCTGTAAGTTATAGTAATGCCTTGTGGTCAGTCAGTGAGAATTTTGTCTTTCCTGATGTAGCAGGTTAGAAACACTGCAAGGCCGTGACAAATAAGTCACCAACAAAAGTGTGAGATAACAGAAGAAAAACACAAGTAACAATGATTTAGGTAAAAGATAGGTAAAATTTGGAAGAGCTGGTCTGTATTGCTAGTATTTACATCTTAAATACATGAACTGCAACTATGTTAACCATGACTAGCACATTCATAAATTATATGAAGTTAGCTTTGCTACTACCGTAGTTTTACTACTTGTAGGTGGTTTTGAAGAGGGTGGATAATGGGATTTAATGCTTTTGTAATGTGACTAGTCTTAGGACGGTTTTATTCTTTCCAAGTGGTTTTAATAATAGGTGGGTCTGAAATACTGTTTATATTTCAGTCAGTTAAAATCTGAAATGTCACATAATAAGCTACAAATTAAGAATATACTTCTCATAATCCTGGAGCCTTCCTTTGATTTGTGTTTGTCACTGGAACTGATGCCATGAATTCCTCTAGTTAAGACAGGCCTTTCAGAATAACTAACTTCCCAGACGGATCAGATTGAAGTGGTCATGAGAGTAGGCCAAAATATTAAATGAGAAAATCCTAATTTACAGCTTCAAAATTATATAACGTTATGGTTTTATGCCACAGGTCAGAATTGAAGTTAAAGTTGTTCATATGTGTTGACTGCATTTGTTGTGCAGCATTAATATATTGGAGTTGATCAGTGATTAGCTTTATGGGTGAATAAACCTGATAGCCCTCGTGTTTAAAGGCAACTGCTACAGTATTTTCTCTTTTGGTTCAGTGTGCACACAGCCATATCTAATCAACGCTGTTGTATGTAAATGCTTGCAGTAATCTCATTGTTCCTAGTAGTGGAGCTGATGATCCAGTTGTAGGAGACCAGAATTTCTTTTCAGAGAAATAAACCCTTTGTTAGAAGTAGAGCATTTCTTACCATGATCACCTTTTGTCATTTCATGCACTTCATTGATTTTTCTATTCTGTTTTAAAATTTCTCCTCTGATGTTATCTTCTTAAGGATTTTTGTTTACTGTCTTCATTATTTCCTATTAAGTTTAGTGCATGTTACATTTCATGGTTTTTCTCTGCAGATGATCCTCATGTACAGTATTCTGCAGTGAGCAGCTTTGTGTTTCTTCGTTTCTTTGCTGTAGCCGTAGTCTCACCTCATACTTTTCATTTACGACCTCACCATCCAGTAAGTTTCGTGAAGCTTTGTTCTGTTTTATTCATAACTGTCAGATGTATTTATTCGGGAAGGCATAAGTTACTTTCAGTGGGTCTGTAACTGGGAAATAAGGTCTGTAGGTTGAGTTTTCAATGTTATACCTCACTAAAGGAACCAGTTCTTTAAGCATCAAATTTCTCAGTCTTCAAAGTGTTCTCAAATGATGTAGACGAGCTATTGATGTTAAAGATGCTGTGCCCTTTTTTTTGGGAACGTGCTGCTTAGAATAGCAACGTGACGCAGGGTTCTTTAAGGCATATGCCTGAACTGCACTGGAGCCTTCCACCATGGAAGTTAAATATCCAGCTGTCACTTTTACTCCTAAAAAATCCTGCCAGCTGTGTCTTAAACAGGGAGTGTAGGGTTATGCAGTAATTGGTCCGTGTATTTATTCTGTACTGCACTAGTTGCAGTGGGTTGCCAAATCTTTCATAATCAGTTTTGAAATTGTCAAGTTAGATATGCATTAAAAACCCCAAAATCTTCAAAGACAGAAATAAAAAATATTTTCTTATTTTCACATCAAATACAGAATACTTATGTGTGTTGTGCTTTCAAAAGAAAAAAAATCTACTTAAATTCATACCTTTGACATTATCCAGTCTGTTGATTAAAAAGATTACAGGATTTTATCAGTTGAGGGTTAAACATTTTAAAAGGAACAGAAGGCCCCTTTCTGTGGCTGTGTTAATAATCCTGTACTAAAATGCAAGCAGTGTGGTAGCAAACAAGTTAGACAAAAGCCTTTAAGTTTGAAGTTCGCTTTGTATCATGAAAAATTCTACCACTTGTCCAGCAATAGTTCATGATGTTTAGTGTTAAATTTTGAATAGTTCAGAAGCATTAGATCTGTAGTAACAATTGCAGGATTTGATGGGTTTGAGATGTTGTGTAGGTAAACATGTTTTTCTAAGTATTATTAAATATATTCTAGCGGTAGCGAGTGAAATATTAAACACCGTACAGTAGCGTATGAAATATATATATATATTCACAAAGCACAAGTACTAATAGAGGACAATACTGCATATGCATTTCTTCTCTTTGGGCAAAGAAGAAAAAGAGTCAAGATGTGTCAGATTTACTACATTGTGTAGTTTAATAATTTTTGTGATGTTTTCATTTTTAAAATAAATTTTTTACCTGGAATTGTGAAAAAACATGACTTTTGAATTTTGTTTCTTTATTTTAGGATGCACAGACTTCTCGAACATTAACTCTTATATCAAAAGCCATCCAGACTTTGGGGAGTTGGGGAAGCTTGACCAAAAGCAAACTTGTAAGGCTACTACAATTCTTTCTCATTTCATAGACAACATTCTTTGAAAGTTTATTTATGCCGATATACCTTTTCTTTCAGTCAAGTTTCAAGGAGACGTTTATGTGTGAGTTTTTCAAAACATTTCAAGAAGAAAAATTTACTGAATCTGTTAAAAAGGTACCTTTCAACTAGATTATTTCTTTATGCTTGATGTATTTGATCAGTCTTAATTATTAGAAAGTTGTGTTGTTATTGTTCAGTTTTCTACTAGAGGTAAAACGAAAAAATGTCCATTTCAGACCTTTAAAAAAAATTCACACAATGGAATACACAAGTGTTCTACATAGTGGACTAAACTAATTTAGTTTTAAAAAAAAAAAAAGAAAAAAAAGAAAAAATAAGTAGCATAACTTTTTTTAAATAAACCTTACTAGATCTGCTCTTTAGGAACTAATTAAAGGAATCTTGTGTGGCTTGTGGGCATCCTTGTTACGTTGTTCCAAGTATCTGCAATATATTTTCATTTTAACTATCGCATAAAGTAGTTCTGTTCAAGGATGAACTGTACATGTATATTCTCAAAATATCTTTTGGTTATTCTGTGTTTCTAAATAGTATATATTCCCTGTTTATTTTTCCTTAAGTTCCTAGATGATGTTTCCTCTACTGAAAGTAAAGAGCCCAGTGGTCTGAGTGAGCCAGTACATCTGAAAGAAGGGTAAACATATCTTGAACCTGTATTGTGCAAAACAGAATTGACTTGACTGTGTTTTCATTAATGTTTATCAAAATATTTGTACTGTAGAAATGATGATATTTGTAACTTGTGATAATTCTTTGTCAGTTTGCAGAATTAGTTTAAACCAACAGCTGTAAACTTTCATAAGTCATCTTTTAAATACTTTGGAAAAAATAATTTAAAGCAGCTTAAAGCCTTTTAAAAAACCTGTCTGCATTCCTGTTACAATGCAGTGTGTGCTCTGTGATGGTTTATTCAGCATTGTAAAAGTGTATTTTAAAAGAATGGATTCATATAATTTAGAATTACTTTACATGCTGTTTAAGTCCAGGTAGCTAAATGCTCTGCCTTTAAAGTAGGAGAAAAAATTACCCTATAATAGGAATACTTAACAGTAAACGATAGAATATGTTTATGAAAAATGAGGTGAAAATCACTCTTAAGAAATGAACTGTCTCTTTTTCTGATGTTGATCAAGAATATCTGATTAATTAATTTAAACAACATTTATGGGGGAATAATTTCTATTTAAGAAGCAGATTTCATAGCAGGTAGAGATTCTTCTGTGAAACAAGCATCCAATTTTCAAACTAGGAAGAAATGTACCTCTTACTAAAAGACTAAATACAAATGAAGGAGACAGTTGTAGTGGATCAACACTTAGTTATAGCAATTTGAAAGCTAATCTGTATTGTAAATTGATGGCTGTTGCTTAAAAAAAGTAGTTGCTAGTGAGTACACTTAGAGTGTACTGAATACAGTTTGTGTCTACCCTTGCTATTGAGTCATGTTCAGCATCGTTTTATTTATATTCAGTTTCTGATCCAGATAAGGCCAAGTACATTCACATGTAGAAAGTGGCAGGAAAGAGAGAATCTTGTAGTTGGATACACCTTACTCCCTTTTGGGAAAAATTGGAGTTCTGGATCTGAGTAAGTAAGTACCTGCTCCAAATTTACTGCTACAAACACAAGTCTGGATTGTGTATTTTTCAAACTTCGTTCCTTTTTATGGAACCCTGTACACATTCAGCATATTGGCAGGTAATCCTGAGGATCTGTTTCGAACAACTACTACTTCATTTTAGAATTTTTTAAAAAAAGTACATTTTTACGTTGCTGCGTGATGAACTATGTGTCACCTCAAATGGTTTTGAAAGCTCTTCAGAAGCTAATGGTTGCATTTAATTTGATTTTTGTCTTGACAGAGAAATGTACAAAAGAGCTCAGGGAAGGACTCGGATTGGTAAAAAGAATTTCAAGAAGCGGTGGTTCTGTCTAACAAGTAGAGAATTCACCTATCACAAACAGCAAGGTAAATTATGTTTATTTTACAATTATTTTTATTTTCTCAATATTTTCTAAGCATTTGCACCAGATTTGTGCTTTTTAAATTGTATATTTTTTTCCTTTACCTAAAGTACTTATGATGTGTTTTAGTTACCTTTGCCCTGATTACCAAATGCTTCTGAGTCATGTACGTTTTCCCAATAATAAAAACACACATTTTGAGAACTTAATCTAGAGTATTAGTGCACTGAGGTTATGAAACAGTTTTTTAGAAATCGCTTCCATCATCTGTTAACAATTTTTTTACAGATAAAGAACCAATTTTCACTATTCCAATCAAAAACATCCTTGCAGTGGAGAAACTTGATGAGAGCGCCTTCAGCAAGAAAAATGTGAGTCAAAAGATAGTTTATATTCTTGATGTGTTCTTTAAATAAAGGATTATGATTAGTGTATAGAATTCCTGAAACCTTAAACACTTAAGCAAAAAATCTTTATTGGCTCAGGAGTAAAAAGCTGTATAGACTGTTTCCAGGTACTGTGAACATGGAACTTAACCTGGAGATTTGGATCTCTGCACCAACTTTTCTGACTGATTTTTATGGCTTTTGCCCCTCTTTCCAGATTTCTGGAATGAAGGTTAAAACTACTGTGATCTTATTACAAAATATTTTGATGTAAGTTATTAGTAGCATGTATTACATTATGTTTTATTGGAAATGTAATATTACCAAACATATTTATTCCTTTCGAAAAGAACTTCCTTCAATTCAATCCAGAATTCTGAGGCAGTGATCAAAGTACTACTGTTGCTTAGACTGAGGATGGCTAAAAGAGAGACTTCTGGTAATCTGTTACTCTTAGGACATGAAGCATGAAGTCTGAGGTCACATTTAAAGATATGTGAATTGAGAGGACAGAAAATGCATCATGTTCTCATTCTTTAAGGATTTTTTTTTTTTTTTTGATGAGGAAATGATGAGGCAGAATACAGAGAGCTGTTGGGGTGGGTTTTGGTTGTTGTGTTTTTTTCTCCTAAATAGGGCTGTATAGTAAGATCAAAGACGTGAAAAGTCTTCCATTTCCCCTTGTCTCACTTTCTGTCTTAATTTGGCTTTGTTGAATTGCCTGAGCTTTGAAATCTTTTTTGACATATTCAGTGTTGCTCAATAACTGGATTTTTTTTTACTGAGCAGAGTAATGTTGCATTCCTTGTATAGATGTTTCAAGTACTACATGGAGAAAAGCCGCTCTATATCCAAGCAAATAACTGTGTAGAAGCTAGTGAGTGGATAGAAGCTCTTTGCCGGGTAACGAGGTGCAACCAGAAGAGGCTTAGTTCTTACCATCCTTCTGCTTTTCTGAATGGGAACTGGCTTTGCTGCAAGGCTACAACAGAGAACACAGTGGGCTGTGCTCGTTGCACTGCGTAAGTTGCTTCTCAAATGAAAATATGTATGTTTTGTAGGACAGATAATGTATAATTCCCTACAAAACTTGTAAATCTGAAGGGAAGGCTTTCCTTGTCTACTTACGGTACACTACTAAAAACATACTTTACTAATAAGGCCTAAAGTACTGGGTTTTACTAAGTCTGTTACTTTGTCAGCCACCATATGAAACAAAGGTAACCACTTCAGCGTGTAAATCAGAAATATTGACTAGTTGATTTATTTCCATGCAGAATAATAGATGTAATAGCTCAAGTTTATTCAGATGCCAAGCTGACTACAGAAATATGACACACCTAGGTCATTGTATGAAATAATTGAAATACCTTGCTACAGAGGGCTCAGCCTAGAAGTCTCTCTCTGTTCCTAATGACATTGTCTTGTTCTATACCATCACTTTTTTATTTTAACCTCTCATATTTTAAAACAATGTACTACGAAAATCAGCTAAATAATCTTGGGATGTAGATTGAAACAAACCATTTGGGTTTTGTAGATATGCCAGGAATATGGATAAGATCTTAAAATTTATTGCCTTTCTTCAAGCTGCTGACTTGTGAAAACAAATGCATGCTCTGATCCTTTTTTAAAAAAACAAATTTATCCTTAACTGGATAGGTTGCATAAATTACAGACTGAAGATCTCAGTCCTCTAAAATTCAATTTAAGTTCTACAAGATAACTTTCTGAAAGTATATACAGTACTTGTTCTATGTTACTCAGTTAATTCTTACTAGGTTTCTCAACAGTTCAAAAGATTCCCATTACTAAATAACTTCTGGTTGTTTTTGTCCTTCTGTTCTTTTAACTGTTCTGGTTTAGGAATGTATCTTGTCCTTCTCTTCTGGTTACATTTCAAGTATAATAGATTTTAACAGAAGTGTTTTAAACTGTCATTTAATAACAATTAACCTTACTTGATATTTTAAAAATATTTTTCTGTTGGCATACTGAATAATAAATTCTATTGGAAAAAGTTGGTTTTATTATTGCTGAATTCACTCAAAACTGTACATGCCTGTTTCTATAGAACACTTGCAGTGAATGTTGTGTTGTAGCAATTTTTGTAGCAATTAAGCTGAGAGTGGTAGACATACTGAAAGGCTAAATATACTGAAACAGAATCAGTTTATTTTCAGACTTTTCAAGAATTACTTACATTAACTACCCATCTCTTTTCAACTTTCAGAGATGTTCCTGCTGATACTCAAATTGAGATTGATGGAGACAGAGAGACAGAAAGAATTTACTCACTTTTCACTATCAACATGTCTAAACTACAGAAGTTGGAAGGTACTGAAATAATAATTTCTAATTATGCTGATACTATTCAGCTCTATTTTTTTTAGGCCCAAAACATCAGTTTGATGTCTTAACAGTTTACCTGAAAATAATAGACAGTAGATATGATATATTTATTGTCTTAGTGCTCTGGTATCAGACATTCTTCAGTCATTTATTTACAGTAGATGTCAGACGTGTACAGTGTTCTAATTGAATTTGCATATATGAAATAGTCTGAACAGAGAGACTGCAACTATAGCCGGCTGCTCTTCTGTCTTTGCTCTCCTTTTGCTGACTATGGAGTGAATTTTGATCATGGTTGAATTTCAAGAAAGCATTGGTCTTTTGTCAGTATGAACAGGAGAGATCTGGGTGCTCAATACGCTGGACACAATCAGCAGAGAATAAACCACAGAACTGTTAATACATGTAGTTGATGCTGTTCCCTGCTTTTGTCTTAATCCATTTTATGTATAAGTCAGAGTAACTTTACACTTCCAAATTTCAGAATCACCATTAATTTAAGAGTTAGATCTGTTTGTTGATAATCAAAATTCTAATTGGGATAACTGTGATTAATTTTTGTAGAGGCTTGTGGAAGTATAGCAGTCTACCAAGGTCCACGGAAAGAACCAGATGATTATTCTAACTTCACAATTGAAGACTCTGTAGCAACTTTTCATACACTTAAACAGATAACAGATATTGTAGGAAAGCTGAATGAATCGCATGAAAAATTCCGAAAGAAGAGATCATCTAGTGCTAAATATGGTAGTGAGTAAGTATCTTATGTAATTTTAACATACATAAATGTGTATTAGAAACAAATAAATAAATCAAAACCAAAGAACAAGGCCACGCTTGTTGAGATAGAGATAATTAGAAAAAGTAGACTTAGACAACACAAAGACATGAAGAAAAAAAAGGTACATAATTTGGAGCTATGCAGCTTTTTACAAGTTCTTAGAAAATACAGCAGGTTCCTCTGGTGTGGGATCCATCTGTGTTCTTGTTGGAATTTCCATAAGTGCGTGCAATGACTCTGTCGTCCTTGCAACTTGATGTCTGAAGTTAAGTCTGCCTACCTTTTTTTTTCCTTCAAAATTTCAAATGTTAGTTATTTCAATAAAGTACCAAATTTAAAAAAACCTGTAAAAATCACACTGCTAACACATATCTGTCGTGAAGTATATTTAGTGTTTGTAATTCACTTGCCATAGTCAATGATAAATACTATTTCTGGTGAGGTTAAAAAAAAATCTGGTTTTTGGAGTACATTGTTCCAGAGCAGATTCTTTCAATTCTCTTCAGTCCTGGCTGATACCTATGGAACACCACCAGCAAGTTTTCTGATTTCTTCTTTGCATCAATTAGGCTTGGTTCACCAGAAAAAAAAAAGAATGCTGAAACCTTGATTTGGTTTGCCTAATTTAATATTTGACCAACGTTGTTTAGAAAAATTGACTTAGATTTTGAGATCACCCATGAAATTACATGAGGTTTTCTGCAAATCATGGTATTTCACAAGTAGTGATAGAAATTATGCAAAAAACTATAGGTTTCCTATAAATTAAAATTATATAGTGATAACTAGAAAGAAATCTTAATCTTAAATATGTACTTACAGTATTTTATTTTTTTCCAGAGAAAATCCAATTGTTGGAAAAGTTTCCTAACCAAAACAAACTGTGGCAGACTTGGATGAAAAAGAAACTGGAAACGTTCTTCAGTGTTTTGGTCTTTTGTTTTTTGTTTGTTTGTTTTTAAATTCATTATATGCATTTTTTACAAAGTATTTAAGAATGAACATAAATGCTAGTTGTGTTGACAATCTATTTAATATTTAATAGAAAAATATCTACTTGGAAATCTGGTCTTAAGGTTTATTCTCATTTTGCCGAAGAACTTGGAATTTCCAGGTTCTTGAAGTAACAGGTGTGAATAAACCTAAATGTGGTTTTGCCATTGTTGTCTTATTGGAAAGAACTTTCTTAAACAAATAAGCTTTTTAATGGAAGAAAATCCATGCGGCATTTGTTGGTTGGATTACATCTCTCAATACATACACTGCAAACTTGAGTGAGTTTACCATGAGTGCCTGCCCTGCTGATACAGATCTTGAAATAGAAATCCCAAGATACTATGACATGGAAAAGATCTGAAGCTTCACACTCAATTCATTTGACTTCTTTTCTCGTATTAGGTGTTGTCAGGACTTGATTTATATCTACAGCTGAAGTCTTACAAAATCATGCAGTATGCTGCAAATAATCTGGACAGCAGATACCAGTGTTAGTTATGTTTTCAAGTACTAAAGAAGAAATAATCAGGGAACTTACGTTATACCTCTTGTTTACATTTGGGGTGAGTAATATATGGAGTGACATTAGACCACTATCTATTTTCTGTAGGAATTTTAAAGGTACATATTCTTAATCTAAAAAGAAATGCAGGGTGGCAACATTCTTTTAAAATAAGTTTGGCTACAGATAGGAAAATTTAAATGTGAACAGATCGTGGATAAGTACTGATTAATTTACATCATCCCATGTATGATTTTATTTCCTTTTTTTTATAAAAAGTAATAACTAGGTCCAGCTCACCTTCTGACTACAGATCTAATAAATAATCTCTATTATAATCACTCAAAGCACTTTACATATCTGGACTATCCCAGATTATTTTTAGATACTTTGTAGTATCTGCTTGTTACGATCAGTTGAATGATCAACATTGTTTTGTCTTTAAGCAATGCTTCAGTGAATATTTTTATATCTTTAGTTATTTGTATTTGCCACTTAACACACTTTTAAACTGGCATTCTTTACTTTATTAAGATTAATTTTTGCTCACTTCATCTGAGAAGTTAGGTTTATGCTGAAAGAATGTGTATGTATATAACCAGGAAGAAGCAAAGGTATTACTGTGGCAACTTTGCTTCATCAGTATTAAATACAATGGTACTCCTTGGAATATTATTTTTAATAATAACTATATGTGGTACTTTTATTTTTGGAGCATTTGCTGTGGGGTCTTTTGTTGTCAAGTGTTCTTTGGTTTTTGGGTTTTTTTACAGTCATGATTTGGCCAAATTAATTAGGAATGTAACTTGCAAATAGAATAGAAATCCACAATGCTTGAAACTGTAAGTTGTTTAAATTACTATACATATATTCTACTGTTATAGGGAGGCTTTCTGTAATAGAAGCAAGTTGGCAAGACAGGATTGAAATCTCTTTTGCAATGAATGTGACTTGTTAGAATAACTATTTGGTTTAATACCAGACAAACTATTTTAGAATATCTGGGATTCAGTACTAGTATCTGCAACGTCACAATCATTTAATCACCTCCACTGTTTTTTGCCTTTTCCTTTTTTACACATTTGATGTATTTGAAGGGACTTTTTACTTGCCAACAGTTGAAATTGAGGGAAGACGGGGGGAATATAGTAATGCCAAGAAATGTGTTTTGCCAAGGTAAAATTAGTCTGATTCATTGCCATTAATAAAAAGCTGCCATTAAATGGAGTTGTAGTTGAGTGTCAAAGTTAGGTTTTGCTGTATACAGATAAGTGTCTGTTCCTTGGAGCCATTTTCAAATGTTATTTTCAAAGTAAAATTTATGAAAAATTAAATTGTGTAATCTTGCAACATTTTTTAAAAATACGCACTTTTTTGCTTTGGTACTGGAATATCTAGGGAAAAAAAAAAGGCCATTGAATATTTGTGACCATTAAGATTTGATTTCTCATTTTATGTTTTAAAATGCAGTAGATGGTCTAGAATTTAGTGAGGTACAAGTAGGATGATTAATAATGAAAGTTGCCTTCATTTTGATTAATCTAGAAAGATGATGTTATTCAGTAATTAGTTCTGTTAGGATTGTAAATTGTCATTAGTTTTAATTTGTATTATGATGTATTGTTGAATGTATTTTTATTTAAATTTTATTTTCTTATCAAGACAGTAAAATGTTTTGTAACATTGCTTGAGAATAACTTGCAAATAAATTACAACAACCTTGAGATACGGTTTATTGTGAGGCCTGGCTTTTTAAAACGTTAGCGTTTATCTGAAGACTGAGATAATTGGTGTTTACATACAGGAGTCGGATATCAAGAGATGAACCTAGCTGACAGGAAAAATCGCACCAAATTAAGTTCAGGGATGCATGGTTATCTACAGCATTGCTACATTCTAAGACTGATGGAGAGGGAAGTGATAGTTAATCATTTAGCATAACAGCATGCATAGAAGCCTTTGTAATTGGACAGTTTTTAAAATGTTTGCAGTGACTAGTCTGATGCATTGAAGAACTATGTTGTTACTGTTATGATTAACTTCCTTTTCTTTCTTACTGATTGGCTTTCATTACCTGTCCTGTCTACTAGCACCAGCTATGTAATTTGTCTAGACCTATCTTAATATATTGCATATGGACAAAAATAGTCTTTACTTTTGTCAGTCGTCTTTATGTAATCTGGACATTTCTTTTTTGCCACCTGCTCTCCCCTCCTATGCTTACGGACATTTTTATAAGATAATTTTGTACAAGTGTGTTTTAATGTCTTGAGATGTTTTGTTTCCTGGTCTAGAGAGCTGACCCCTGTTGCTATTAGGAGTTACAATGCAAACTTTCCAGCCATTTTGGAAATAATTTTGGTTAGTTCAGAGGTAAGCTGTATTAAGGCCCAGTCTGAGTGGTTACTACATTCATTTGCAGAGATCAGAGGAAGTTAAAGATGAAATTGCAAGTACAGGAGTAGATTTTTTTTTTAAATTTTTTTTTTTTGTCTGTGGATGTTAAATTTCGGTAAGGAGTGTGTGATGATTACAGCAGAGTGATGTATTCTTTTCACTGCTAATAGACTACCTTCTCTAACAGTTCCATTAAACTGAGTTTTCTCTAAACCAGACATGAAAAGGGCATTCGCATTTAAGATCTGTAGCTTCTGTGCTGATCACACCTCCAAGTTCTGGGCTAAGCTGGCAGTCATAGGCCGCTGTAGCTAAAAGGTCTTCCTAGGACTCTGGATTCACTGAAAATCAGTGTGCTAGTTTCTCACGCAGTTCTAGAAATCTTTGTCCCCCATCATGCATGCAGGTAACTACATTGAGAAACTGCATACTTATAACCTATATATAGGTGATCATATATGTTTATCTTCATATAGTCTACCTAGAGATTACATATATAATAAACAATAATACATGGAAAATTAAGTGTTTACAAGACATCTTTAATTTCTGCTCATTTGTATGTATCTTAAAGTACTAAGTTTGCAGCATGTACACACATGATAAGGACTGATTCAGTACCATTATTAAAAGCGCATGCATATGGCATAAAAATTAAGCCAAGAAGCAACAGCTCCCGATAATGTAAGAGCAACTTCCAGCAGAATGGACAAATGCATACATTTTACTTAAGGTTCTTACAGATAGTTACAGAAGCATATTTAACTATGGTTTATATGATTTATGCAGATTAAATAAACCAGAAATCCTTTCATAGCAGTGAGGAGACTTTATCAGTGTTACTGTATTCAGCTGTGATGACACGGCTGCTGGAATAGTTTGTGTATTTCTAAGATGCAGTGATGTAGGCAGCTGTTCAAAAGAAAACAAAAAACTTACAAAGTTTGAAAGTAGAGCTATAAGAACTGGGAATATAGACTGCAGTTTAGCTCAATTAGTTTAAATATACAAGTATAAAAAGTGATTTTATGTACCTAAATCAGGGATAAAAATTTGATAATCAGTTGTTCTACAATCAGAATAAGGTTTAAAAAGATCCAGTGGCTTCAGTGTTCAGGAAATGCATGTGCTTTCTAAGAATGGCTGGGTATTTTTTTATAAACGAAATTGATTAGGCAGCCTTGCTGAATTGCTTTTAAAGTATTTTTTATATTAATAAGTGTTTATGGAAAATATCAAAATTCATCCATATATAGATCTTATTTAATACAATGTTCCCTAAAATTCTATGACCAAGCTTTTTAACTGTTCGAGGTCATAAGTATTTTAGCGTAATTACTATTGCAAATGCTGTGGCAGTTTTCTATAAAGTCTAGTTAACAGTTTCACCAAAAATACAATATAAATCTTTATTCCCATTTTAGAAACATTAATTATATGGAGTTTTTAAATCAAATAAGACAGTTCAGTTTGCTTTAAGGGGTTGTGATTTTGTTCACAACTTTGATCCTCTATTTTTTGGTTATTCTTCCTACAGAGGGGAAAAAAGCTGAGAGAATCATACAACAGCCAAAGTAAATCTACTGTGTGACTTGAATTCAAGGTGAAAATCTCTTACCTGGTCCCTTTGAAATAGTTGTGCAGAACATTTTGGCTTTCCTTTCTCAAAAAATGGAAGGTATCCCCTGCTTTACTCCAGGTTGGTGTTTCAGTGCCAAACACTCTGTCAGGGAGCAGAGAGAGATGATGATGTTTTGAGGGACGTGTGTGTATAATGTAACAACAGAAGGCTTCAAAGCCAGCCAGACTCATGCAGTTTTCCTCCTAGATCAGCCAGCAGACGCCGTACCTACTGAAGGGTTACTTCAGTAGCCAGCTAAGAAGCTTAGGGGTGGGAGCTCCACCGGGTTTAACACCGCCTGCTCAGCCTTCCCTTTTTCTGGACACCGTGACACTGTTGCTAGGGGATACAGAAACAAGCCTTCATCAGATGGCAAAAAGCAGGTGACAGAGATAAAATTAGTAAGAAGAAAACACCCCTATAAAAATTAAGTGACTTACAATAATGCTCAGACCTGATGCTTATGTTGCGTCTTTCATCCGTAGATGTTAGAATACTTAATGAAAAAGGGTGAGTATGTACAATTCAGTCTATTCTTTCCATAATGGGGAATGGCAAGGTTCTGTGTATTGTACAGCAATGCAAATGTCAGAAGTCCAAGGCAGAGGAGTACTTTCCTGTAGTTTGTGTAACTCAGAAGTGTTTAAATGGTGCCAGATGCAGGCAAAATTGTCAATATGTGGTCATGTTAATCATCTCAGGTTACGAACTGACATCCCAGAGGGTGATAGCGTAAGCTGAGAGATTTGTACAAGCGTTTTCTCCATAGGATAGCAATGCAATGTAGTTTATAATTTACCTTGCAAGTTGTAATTGGTCCTGTATCTTTCCCTCACATCTTTTCTCTTATTTTTGCTTGTTTACCCTAGTGTTAATTAGACCAAACATGTTTATAGGTAACCTGATTGATTTTACAAGTATCTTAAAATTGAAACGGGAATAATCTTGGTCCTAGATATAACATGTTAAATAAAGCATCAAGCTGTATAAATGGAAAAACACAAGGACAAGTTCCAGTACTGCTGAAAAAACTATAAAAGATCTTTTTTAAAAGCAAAACATAGAATGATGTCTGTAACAAGCAAAAATTTGCCTAATTTCCTCCTGAGTAATTAATTCAGATTCCTGTCAAGTTTTCCGTGTCACATCATTCTGTCATGCTGTGACACTTACGTGGTTTTGGTTTTGTGGGGTTTTTCTATTATTTATGTATATACTTGAATTGTATATGCATATATCCTGGCACTACCTTTGCCAAAATCTAAAGGTAGAAAGGTGAGTCAGAGCGGGAAAAAATGTGTTGAGTGGCATCGTGCATGATACATGAAACGTAATGTTTGCAAATGTGAACGATGAGAGGGTAACCTTCAGTTATGCAATACCTTCCAGTAGTTTAAATGTGAGTAAAGGGAGTTTCCATAGGGCAAGTTTCTATGCAGCTTCTCTTGCTGGTGGTTTTGGGTTTTGGTTTGGTTTTTTTGGGGGGGAGGGGGGTGTGGATTGGAGGGCAGGATTTGCTAACAGTGGCTTATGGGGTCTAGCCTGATACTAGGCAGGATCCATATATCGGTGGGATCTTAAAAATACTAAGACAAACTGCACTACCTCACAAACTTGTAGGAAGTGTCAATATTCCAAAATAGGTGGGAGGTGTGCCCCCTCGTAACAGCAATAACTTGGGTTTCAATTTTCAATTCAGAATGCAGTTCCATTCTCAAACAGCTAACTTCAGTTAAAATATGTGTAATTTTGTTTTCACAGTTAATTTAAAAAGGAAAAAAAAAAGGAACGAGAGAAGCTTTTAACTTGAAAATCCACACTGTCCAGGGGGCATGGTAATAGGTGAGTTTTACTCTAGAGTGAGTAAAACAATTAGCAAACAAGAATCTAGTGTAGAATTTGATAAAGTACTCTGGGGTCTTTGTGTCATTTGCTTTAAAACTCTGCTTCCAAAGGAGAGGTGGCTGAGCCTGGATGTTATATGAAGAATGGAGAAGTTCCAAGGACTTAGACTTACTTAAAGCAGCTCAGCAAAGTCAGGAATTATTTAGTCTTGTGTAGACAGGGACTTACCATTAAAGCAGAAAGGTTCCCATGCAAAAGTCGTCAACTTTTTTGTAAAACTTCTTTAAGGATTTCCCTATATATTAGGTGTCATGATGTCAATTTTTTTCACAATGCATTTAAAAATCTGAATTACGGGTACTTTCTGTTTTTTAACTGATTCCTGGACTTTCTATAAAGTTCATGCCAAATCACATACGTATGTGGCCATATAGGGAAAATGGTGGAGATGTACTTTTTTAAACTCATATTTGCTACTGTGGATAGCAATGTATTTCTGTGATTTCTTCACTCCAGTCTCCCTTCTAGTGAGATGCTCCCAATGTAAAAATAGTATGGAATTTATTCTACAAATGGCAGTATGTTTCCCTAATTCCTGTTTTGGGTGTTTTTTGTTTTTTTTTTTTTAATTTTTTGTTTCTGGATGCCCACTTCATGCTTCTCTTTCACAGACACTGTACACATATAACAGCGAAGCCTATTTTCCATTTGGGCAACTGCATCATGCGGCTTCAGTAAAACTTTTAAGAATTAGTACAGATGGTTTTGTCACAGATGGTGGCTAGTGCGCTGATGTTTCCTGTGCCATCTTCCTCTGTTGCAGCCCCACTGTCTGCCCTTACTGAGATCCTGGCTATCACCAGAAGAGTGTTGTTAGTAGTGGCCATTAATTGCACTGTTTAGCATACTCCTATTGGTAAAACAGCACAGAGAGGCATAGATGATCCAAAGTTTACTGATAGTTTTGGCACAGAGCTATGCTTAAATTCTTTTGTTTGGCAGATAAATTGACACAGTGCTGAAGTGTTCTGATATATGTTAGTCTATTGACAGAACAAACAGTAAGTGTAGTAACACAATCCAGCATGTGCATTAGTTGGCCAAGATACACACATGCTTACGTAACTGTTCTTTGCATTATTGTAGAACTGCCATTTCCACAACAGTTTTGTTATTAGTAAAAATATTCTTTGATTCTGTGTTTCAGAGTAAGCGAGCTGTGGAGAAAACAAGAAAAATCTCAAAGTTGTAAGAGGAAGGAAGAAAATAAAAAAAGAACAAAAGTCAGGTCACTTCCAGATGTCTCCATTCTCAAAAAAATAATGAAAATCTATGAAGGGCATTGTACATGCTTCCAAACCACTGTCTGTGCAGTATTCAGAGTTTAAAAAGGTGCATAGAGAACAAAAATGTTCTTAGAAGGTGAAGATGCATCTGTATATTCTTTTGAAATGGGATTAGGAGTATGAAACAATCCTTGATGAATTACACTGCATCCACAATTCTTCAGATTTGGATATGTACTATTAAGTAGTCCCCATTCGCAGTTGCCAAACAAGTTGTGGTCCCATTCTATAGCACACAACTGGCTGAGCAGCTGTAATTCTATCATGTCATGGGCTGGAAGTAACTTAGTTCAAGTTCCTATACTTAGATACTCAATTTGGAACCCTTTCAGTAGAGTCGGAATGAAATAAGCAAATGCCCAATCTGAAATAATGAATTTTTATTTACAGTCAAAAACAGTGCAAGATACGTACAGAAAACTCACTAAATGAGCTGTGGTATTTTGTACCACTCTCCTGTGTGTGACCTCCTGAATGACATGTGTCTGTAGAGAACAAATGAATTCTAGACTGCTAGGACATTATTTCTCCAAAACAGCTTGATTTTTTTAATACAGCTATTTAGGTGATAAAATAGCTAAGAATATTATTTGTTGGGAAACTATGATGTCTATAAAGTAATATGGACAGTGAAAGGTACCTGTGTTGTGTTTGCTCTACAACTTTCACTGCCAATGGAAGTTCTGGCACTGCGCGGTAAAAACGCAAATTTTTTTAAGAGTAGATAAGACAAAGCAAGCAAGGGTATACCAAATTAAGTTACCTCCTTTCTATTTTGAAGAATTTAGCTTTCAAAACATCTCTTTCATCCTAATACTGACAAGTTTCATGTTGGCAATCTCTCCTATCAAAGGATATCCTGGTCTTCTGGAATAAATGCAGAGCTGCCTCTCACCTGAACTGACATGCTCGGCAAAGGAGCTGGTTCTGCCTGATGGTTCCTTACATGAGGAGGTGAGGAGGAGAGACTAAAGGAAAGAATCATAATTGTTTTAGTGATGATGTTAGATACTTTACTGGCTTTTTTTATTGGTAGGCATCCAGAGCAGTTCCTATGTACTTGAGCCGCTTGTTTTGCTGCCCTCCTCCCAGCTGTGCACAAAATACTGCTTTATAGCATCATGAAGCGATTAAGTTCAGGGCATGGTTACAGGTTAAAACTAGCATTACCAAATTATTGAAATCACTGTTTTATATTTGCATTTGTAAAGTGTACAGAAAATGTGTGACATTTTGACAGCACGCAAACATAATTACCATCTGTGTCATAGCTTGCTCTTAGAACTGAAGAGAATTGCATCTAGTTTCCATCTAATCCCTGCTAAGAAAAATTAGACATAAGGCAAGTGTGTAAATTTATAAAAAAAGTGATCACAACAGGCTTTTTAAAAACCTTTAGAGGCAGTTGACATTTGACATAGCAGAAATTAAACGTGCTTAAGCTTCAGATTTTTTTTTACTTTAGGAAGAGATATACTAAAAATTTAAGCATCCATGCAAAAGGTATAGAAATACAATATACAATGTTAAAGTAAAATTACACATACATTTTCTCTTTCAAGTTTTAAAAAAGCAGTTTAAATTTTAAACTTTTCTGCCTAGTCCCAGTAATTCAGATTCAGAAATGCCACAATGGTTAAAAAAAAAGGAAAAAAAATATGATGAGCTACAATGAACTGAATTATCAAAGTTAATGACAAATTTATGACTAGAAAGTATTTACTTCAACTTGATATCATTGATCTTTTCAAATTTTCTCTGGTTGCTGTTGAACTTAGAGAGACACCTATTGGTAAGATATATCCACAGTGCGGCAAAACAGAAGCAATTTTACATCTAAATATTTTCATTGTAGTTTAATTATGTAACATTGCTTTGATTAAGAAATAGTGATGGTGAGGTGGGGTGGTAGGGTATAGTCCATGTTATCACACACTGCTGTATTAGTGTAATGGTAGTAGTAGCTTGAGTGTCACACGAGCTGCATACAGTGGGTCTTAGATCTCTCAACTCTGGCCAAACCAGAGACTCCGTGACATCAAGACATCAGTTGTTCCTTCCATGGCTGACAGTGTGGATTGAGGAAGTGTGGATCAGCTGAGATAAAAGCAACAGACATTATTCACCTGTTGTTTAATAGTGTTTTCAAGGAAATGATAGGTCCTACTGAATTGATAGTTGATTAATGTCAAAACAGAAGATCTTTAAGATCAATATAATTGCAATGATTGAACTATTTTTATTTTTTACTTTATTACCAAAACCAGATTTTTGTGGCCAAGGTGAACGACATGCAGGCCACTAGCCCAAGTGTGTGGCTTACTCTGAGCAGTCTTAGGAAACATCAAGCGTTGGAATTCCAGGAGGATTTGGTCATCTTCTCCCCTCAGTGAAGGCAATGTAGTCTGTTCAGGTGAAGCTGTGATTTACAGCTGGAGAAACTTGCACTACAACTCCTCCTAATGCTCTATGTAGACAACATCCTGCTAGGTGTCCTGTTGAAAAATGTTGTAAAAATACAGAAGTGCACTAAGCAATCTTGTACAGTCTTCCCTGGCTTTAAAAATGTGTGATTACATATGAAAAGTTTTTATTTCTATTCACACTTTGTATTACTCTACAGAACTTGCAAAGCTGGATGGATGCACCTGCTGTTCTACACTAGCAATAATTCATTCTGAGATTGATACATGGTTCACAGAAGGACTTGGAGCTGCTTTCCTTCTCAGCAACTTGAACTGTCTGCTGTACCAGGCAAGCAGAAAATAACTGTTTAGAGTATCTAACCAGTATCTACTCTTATTTATACCATATTCTTGCACATCGTTATTCCTGGGCCTTTATAATAACATGTAACCCAGCTGTGACAATCAGCAGCAATTGTTATTGAAGGAAAGTTGGCAAAAACAGCAAGTTAGTATTTTGAAACCTCAACTCGCCAGCATATCTGCTGAGCACAGCTATTATTTTTTTAAAGTGGTAGGGAGAGGAACAATTTCTCAAGTTAGTAAGTAGTGATCCAGTCTAGATCTTAAATCTTAGCACCACAATCTGATGTAGATCCAGAGCTCAATTGCTACTAGTTTAAGATCTTGGCTCAACCAGCACAATAAGTGTGATTTGAGCCATCATTTGGCTTTGCAAGCTGATGCTCAGGGTTCAGTCCAACCACCAAGACTAGTGTGGACATACTGAGATTCCTGAACTGTGGTCAGAGTCTTGATAAGTTGCAATGAACTAATGAGAAATTAAAGGGTGGGGGTGTGTGCTTGTGCACGCACAAGGGTCAGATCCAGGGCTAGAGAAGGCTTTCACCTTTAGCTTTCTGCTTTGTGGATAAGTGAAGGTGAACCAGCGTGGTCCATACACATCTGTTGATCTCTGCTGTTCAAGGTGCGTGATGGGGTATGTTAATGTTTCAGGGTGTGCCTCCAGAGAAATGCCCTAGACTACATATGAAAGTAAGTGCAGCATATGTGTCTAAAGGTGCCAAGAGAGCGATTTGTTGGGCGCTCTGAATGTAGTTGATCTGTTTGGCGATGTGATAGGGGAACTTTTGGGCAGATGAAATATTGGTAAGTCTTGAGAAAAGGAGGAGAAAGGTGGCCTGTTTCTAACTGTAGCTCTTACAACTTCCATTAATTTGTTTGTCCTAGCTTTAAATAGAATATTGTATCTTAAATGTTGATATTCATATACAAATTAAACTGTAAACAAACATCTTAAAGTAGGCTTAAAGAGACAGGAAAAGCCATTTTTGTATACTTTTATTTGGGGAAAGATTAGAAAAGAAATGCGACTTTCTATTATCTTTTAGAGTAATGGTGTATACTGTTTAGCTTTGTTCTTGTCCACACTTTGAAGCTCCACTTTTTAAGATGTATGTAGTTGTATATGTAGATATTTTATTTCTGAATGTAGTCAGCCTCTTTACAAGTCCCTTTTACTTTTTCGTTCCTTAGTGCTTCACAACTCATATTTTCTGGCGTGGTTGTTTTTTTTTTTGTCCCCTTACAAATTCAAGCTGATAAATTAGGAAGTAAATTCAGGGCATCCTGCTCTGCTATTATGAAGTGGCCATATTTAATTGAGCGGTTCTGTGGATTACTGCTGACAAGATTTACTAGAGACTGTAGACTTTGAGAACTTTGAGTGCAAGATAGTCATGATATTTTCACGAAAGGAATTCAAGAGGAATTTTCATAGTGTGTATATAATGAAGTATAGGAACAATGAAAACTAGAAGTAATACAGAAGTTGAATTTTGGGGAATGTTACAATTCCATGTCAGTGAATGATGCTGTGGGCTGATGGGGCTGGGAGAGTATTTGCTGGTTTCAAGAACTGCTCGGACTGGTGCTGTAGGCTGCCCAGCCTGGTCAGACTCCACTGCTCAGTCATCCCACAGCTCTCACCCTCAGGGACCCGTTAACAAAACTGTTCATACGCACATCGTGACAATGGCGGAGGAGCGGGGGCTGACTCCCCAGCTCTGCTGTCTGCCCTGTGACCTCCTACCAAATTTTGAATTGTTATTATCACTTTGTTGAAACGGTAAGGCACAAAAAATAGTATAATGGGAAGCCACGGCTGGAGGGCTATCCCCCTTTTCTTCAGTGCACCCTCCCTGCAGTTGCCCGGTGGGAGTGTGGGGCTGTCCCCACATCAAACTGGTGGAAATGTTCCTCGGGGGCTGATCACCATCTTTAACGGCGTTATTTTTTCCAGCTTCCTTGTTGCTGGGCGCGGCTGGCCGGCACCCCCAGGCCACCGCGGCCACCTCTCCCTCACTGCGCCCTGTGGTGGAGCGCTCGTGCACAGCGGGACAGCGCCCGCAAGGGCTGCGCTGCCCGGGCGCGACCGTTACCGCCGGCAGCGCGGGCTCC
>VWZZ01000872.1:79920-131309 GCA_013399095.1 Psophia crepitans | reverse complement strand
AGACGCGGTTTCCGGAAGAAGGGGGGGCTGCCCCCTCCGCGCCTCCTCTTCCTCCTCCGCGGCGTCTCCTGAGGAAGCGAGGAGAGCTCCGCGGCCCTCGGCCGTGCCAGAGCGCCCGCGGGCTCCACACGCGAATGCAGGCCCGTGCCGTCACCTCAGGCTGCGCGCGCCTCTCGGCGGAGCGTTTCCCCCGGCCCCGCCGGGCCCCGCTCCCCTGGCCGCCCTCGGGCAGCCCTCCTGAGGGGAGGCCGGAGCGCCGGCCGGGCCTCTGCCCTGCGCCTGTCAGCGTGGGGAGCGGCCCTCGTCAAGAGGGCTGGGGGCCCGGAGGCGGGCTGCTGTCCTGCCGTTCCTGTTCCTTGCTGAGGTGCCTTCTTCGTGGAGTCTGCTCCTTGTCCATTGGCAATTTCCACCAGTGCCGAGTTACAGCCGAGTTGACCATAATGCGAGATGTGTGGTGCTGCTGCTTGTATTTTTGGGTTTTTTTTGAAGAAGTAGTCGTGGATGTAGATACAAATTAATTTTCCAAATCTGTTAATCCAGAGTCTCTAACGTTTCTACCCAAGTCTCCTAACTACTAGTGCAATTTAACAACGGGTGGATGTACCAAAAAAAAACATTGAAAAGGGATTAGTTTGTCTCATTTTGAAATCTGGAGAATCTCTGAATGCCCTCGTCGTTGACTGGCATTACTGTTTTCTGACATGTTTGACAAAGATTGTATTTATCTTGGATCTGTGAAAATTCTTTATATCCACTTTTTACTGTTGTGCTGAGTCACCCTAGGCATAACTGTTCTCTCAGTTGGGCCAAGTACAGTGTGGCAGGACAAACAAGCCAAGATTTTCTCCAGAGCACTTTGCTTTTGTGGATCTGGGAAGCATGATGCTGCAAATCTCATCGGAAATGAGACAAACTATGCAGTGCTGTCATTTCTCATACGTGTTTTTACTGAGACTGTTCTGTGGAACAGAAAAGGCATAAAAGATATACAGAGGAAAAAAGATGCAGCCCAGATTGAAGCGGTAGGGGATTTAACCTGTGCATAAGCACTTTTGAAGATTGTCTGGTTTTATATGAACAGAGGTTGGCCACCCTGTAAATATGGAAATATTTTTGCCATGTAAGCCATAACTTTAAGAATGTATTTCCCTGTTCTATCTAGTATGTTATAGGGTGCTATATAAAGTCTTAAATTAACAAAATCTTACTCAAAGCTTTTATAAAAGTTAAAAAAATTGAGAATTTTTCATAACTAGACCAAGAGAGTACTTTTCATCTGAAACGAGCATAAAAATCTGGTAACCATTTTTTGAGGACAAACCACTTTGTTAAAATGTGAAACTTGACAATTATTGACTTCAGTTTAGTAATATCATGTTGACCCTGCCAGACCCAGTCTGGCTCCTGTAGAGCCACTGCGTCTGCAGTAATCTTAGGTTAGAGACAGTGCCAGACTTAAGGTAGCACTTGTTGAAAGTTAGTTTAATTGATTTTTAGCTGGCTTAATTTTCTACTGGTTTAACTCCTTGAGCCAACGTGGTCTTCAAGGATCACAGAAGCACAAGGGAAAGAAGTGAAAATGGAGGCGGTAGCTGGGAAGGGCAGGACTGCAGCAGCACTGACTTAGATTTGCTTAACCGTTCACAGACTGATACCTTAGGGTTATGATGCAGGAGTGGGCACAGCTTACCTTGGTATGGTCACAGTGATTTCTCTCCTTGGTTACCTGCACTGTTTTTCTGTCTGAAACTGCAAACCTGCAGCTAGGATAGGAAAGGTGCTTATATAGCAACTACGAATCTGCCACAACTTACTGCCCCAAATATTGAGGTGACGCCAGACCTGTTTGCTTCGATGACACAAGTTGCAGTGATTTGACTGAATCTTTGCTGTAGGTTGGCCCTTAGATGCTGGGGAAATATAAATTACAGGAACAGACAACAGCAAACTCTATTTACTGTCTTATTTTTATCTCAGTGAGGAAAGGGCAACTGTTTCAGAGTTTGTCCTCTTTGTACTTTAGTACCTGAGAAAATGGGGAAAGTCTGGGCAGATGAATCTAAAGTATCTGCCATATCTGGCAGAGGATGCAGCAATGCTCAAATCTAAATTCCTGTAGCACGTTATGTTTCTGTCTTGTGGGAAACTAGGGCCCAACTAATGACATTGTAGGCCAGGTCCAACCTGGAGGGCATTAGTGTTTATTACCTGAAACATGAAAATGTGTTTGCTCCCATAGTAGTTGAACGCTTTCTATTGTGCATGGTTGGTGCATGTGCATAGTATGTGCACATCTGTCTATTGCAGCCTGTGTCAGGGCAAAGAAGAAGCAAAGGCATTTTTCCACTGTATGTGTGTGTCACAGCACTAAACCTGGAGGTGGTCACTCCTGTATCTTACTGAGTCCTGAACCTGCTACCCAGTCCTGTAGCCACAGACTGGAGTGCATAAAGATGATAAATATATTTAATTAGTTATTGTTCCATGTTTTTCTACTCATATTATCAAATGGACCAATATGTTTGCATGTGTATGTGACTCGTGAAAATTACATGCAGGTACTTACTAAGGAAGACTACTACATAAAGAGTAGTAGAAGGTGGGGGTTTGTGGTGAGACTTGTACAGCCTTAAAAAAACAAAATTGTGTATGATTTCCTTAAAAGGAGATGCTGACATCTGAAAAACAAAAGTCCTGTAATTAGGGTTTGGCTTTGTGCTTGCTCTGGTCGTAATATGCCCAAGTGCCTTGGCACAAATCTGCTGGTTGTTATAGCTACAAAATGGAGAAGGCTTTTTTCAGCAGAAGTTAAGAAAATACCAAAGCAATGGAAAACCAACAAAAGTTGTTGGACAGTTTATAGTCCTTCTGATCTCTTTCAGAGATGTATTTCATTGTCATATGCACGGTTTTAAAATCAGGGGGTAGTTGGTATTTTATCCTAAAGTGCTGGACTAGACATCAAAACTTGAGATTTTTACCTTTGTAAATTGGTTTTAGATTTTTTATTTTCCTCTGGCAAACCTATTCTTAAGATGGAATCCTGAGAATCAAATTGAGTCTTGTTCTTGTTTACTTTTAGATGCCTGTCTTAGATGTCAAGCTGAAAACAAACAAGAAGATTGTGTTGGTATGTAGTGATTTCATTCGCTTGTTTTTCAATTGATGCTTCTCTCAGTAGGGTGCATTTTAAAGTTTGAAAGGAATACTGATTTTATTAATGCTCAAAAGTAAACCGGTGTTTCGGTCTGTATTGTGTCATCTTTTTACATTAGTAATACTTTATGCTTTGTTTTTGAGCACTAATAAAATTAGTTTTCACTTCAGACATGCTGTAGAATAAAACAGCTTCAAATTTGCAGTCAACATGTGCAGCTGGGAGGTTTAAGTTTCTCTCACCCTGAGCATAACTGTGGAGATAGTAATGTACAATTTTGAAGTGGGTAGGAAAAGGCTACTTTTATTTCTTCTGTGATGCATGCCAATAGACACAATGGTAATACCAATAAAAATCTATTATTCTGAAGTAAATGCTTGTCTGGGTTAGAAAACCATATTCTTACCAGTCTTAATGCAGACATAGTGGAGGCAATTGCTTGTTTGTTCACTTTTCATTTAAAAAAGTGGAATCACTTGAGTTTGCTATAATGTTGTTTAAACGTAAACATACTTTCAGTTGCATACCAACATATACAAAACCATATCTTAACTTAATTCTGATATATTTAAGTCAGAAATAGTGAAAATTGTCTCAGAGTTGGCTTTAAACCTTCAAATTAACTTATAAACCAGTGGTACACTTTTCCACACCCTTGTTCTTTCTGTTTTGAAGTATATTGTCTCAAACTTAATCCACTGTTGGTTTTGATGATTGTTTTAATGACAACAGGAATTTCCTGTTCCCACGTATCTTAATTGGCTTGCTAAGTGTCCTATTTAAGATTGTCAGAGAGGAAAAAAAGTGTAATTTACAACACTCCTTTGACTGGTACCCTTGTATCCCAAGAAGGAAAATGGAAACTAATAAGGGAAAGAAGAAAAGCAACCAATATTATTCAGGAGTAGATGGACAATAGATAACCAACCCTTTTTGTAGTGTTGAAACAATTGTAGACTGTGAATAAATTCTGGTCTAAGATGCTATTTTAAGCCTATATACTGTGCCAAAAGTGCTTTCTTGATACCAAACGTTTAAGTTTACACGTGGCATTTCAGATGAGAATTTGGTCATATGCTCTTGTGTGATAGTAAGTCAGTAGTGCATTGGCTATATTTTGGTACTGGGGAAGATAAAGTGAAGAACTTAGATAGTTGCATTTGTTTCCTGGACAGAACTGTTGAATGTATTTATACATTTATACTTTAAACAAGAAGGTGAAAACGTCTTATGTTTCTTCTTTCATAACTGGAAATAAATAAAAGGATTGATGATAGAGAATTGACTATCATTAGAATGACCATAATAATCTAATCTCAGTGAATAATTCAGTGATGACCCATTTTGTGTCTAAAGCTTGCAGTAGTTATAAGCATCTCAGAATGATAGTGTGGACCTTGCTGTTGATTGGACAGCTGAGTGTGACTGGAACATGTTCTTTCTTCTCTTTCAGTGGTTTGGGGAGAATGCAATCATTCCTTCCATAATTGCTGCATGTCCTTGTGGGTGAAACAGAATAATCGCTGTCCCCTCTGCCAGCAGGACTGGGTAGTCCAGAGAATAGGCAAATAAAAATACTGGAAGTTTGTTGGGTTTTTTTCTGTTGAACTTGTTGAAATAGTATATGTCTTATGCCATATACTCATAGAAAAGAATGGAACGTGTCAATCATGGCATGATGTGTTTAGTTTATCTGCTACAGGAACAGTGTGGGTTTGTTGTATCCTCTTTGCTGTATGAGGAGGCAATGGTCAGTCTTAATGCAGATATTTTCACAGCTGAAAAAAGAGACACTGCATTAACAAATGTATCTGTTACGATTTGAGTGTTAACTGAATTAGAGCACAGAAATGTGGTGGTGCAGATTATACCCTAAATACAGTTTGTTAATGTTCTTACATAGATAAATTAATTTGAAAGGGTGACCTTACCTGTAAGTCTGATATGCTGCATAGTTTGCTGTCAGGATAAAGAAATTGTTTTCTAAGTAATATTGTATACAAAACACAGTTGGTGAGGTTTTTAGAAAGTATTGTGTTTTTTTAATCTAAAATGAGTAGTGCGTAGAGCCTTTGCTGTGTGCTTTTTCTATCACACCATACTAAACACTTCTAATTTGGGTTTTCTTTATGACTTTAGTTGTATCTCTGAGTTTGTTGCTGTATTATATTCTGTACATGACTTCTACAACCACTGTATTGGAATTTAGCAACGTTAATTTTTTTTTAATTTATATTTCTGTTAAAGATGATGGAGACGTATTTTTAATCCAGAGACTTTTGGTACAAAGGCATGTATTTGATATCAGTTGACTGGTGGCATAAACAATCTCTGGCTTGCTGACTGATACAGGAAGAAAACAAACCTGGTAATTTAAATATCCCAAGGAAAGCAGGTACTAATTAAATCTAGAGTAAATTTTTAAATTGTGATTTTATGAAAATTCAGTTAATAGAAGTTTCTTTATCATCGTTTCATTGGTTACAGTGTTTTGGAAGTGGGAGAAAGTGTTTCGTTTTTGTGGAAATGCTCAATATATCATATTTTTAACATGAATCGTGATTTTTTTTTTCTTACAAATATTGAAGTGCTTGCCTCTGACTTTGTCTTTTCCCAGAATATGCAAAGTAATTACTGTTAATCTGAACATATGCCGTGGGGGTTTTTTTAAATATATGTAGTAGGTTGAATTACTGCTTTGAGTCTGTAACAAGTTTCAGGCTTAATAAAATCGTTAATAAATGTTGGAAAAATTGAAGCGATATTATATGCATATCACTGTTTACTTCAAAATTATCATCTGAAGTGTTTAAGATCAAGGCATTTCTCAGCAGATGAATTTCTATCTAGTTCTGTTTAAAGAGGTTTACCTTCACTGTATAAAACAGTTCCAGTGGCAATCTTCATGTCATCAAGCATACATGCAGTTTACTGTGTTTTTGTTTAATGCTTATAATCTTGTTTTTAAAATGTTTTGAATTTGTTAAATATGCTTTTGTTTCATATACACTAAGATTAAAAAAAAAATATCTGTGTTACTGTTAGAGTGTCTCTCATTGGTTGTTATTATCCCAGATGATGTCTGTCTTAAAATTGAAAACAAATACGAGATAGGTTAGCAGTAGCAATGAGGTGCCTGTAGCATTTACATTGTTGTGAAGTATTTCATCTTAGCTTTTCTGTTTGTGTAAGAGGATTCTTCCTAAAATGACTTCAGAAGAAAATCCAGTTGAATGTGGAAATAATTTTTAGCTACAAAAGTTAAACTTTATCTTACCTACCACTGACTACTTCTGCCAGAATTTGGCTGCACGCTCCATCCTCTAACGTCTTTCTTTCCATCTAGTCCCGTCAGAGGGCTTCCTTCATTTAGCTTTGGTTTATAGGTGAATGTGGGAAGTACCAAAGTAATTTTCACCCTGCATTCAGTTCACATGCATGATAAGAGTAGCTGAAAACTATAATTGCAGGAAAGCTTTTCAGAGTGCCAGCTCAGACAGGTGTAAACACAAACGAGGTATTAGGGAAGATAATGTAGAAATCAAAGCAGCTGTTATTTGTGTATATCTGTTTATGTATTATGGGTATCTTGTTGACCAGTAATTAGAGGTTCATGTAGAATAGAAGATACTGAATTTTAAATCCTGCATATTTTTTTCTGTGATGTAGAGATTAGTTTAATTCCCAGTCTTGCTATGAGCTTTGCACCAGAGAAATTTTATTCTATTTCAAATCATACTCTCATATTCCATTGGCATAGTTCTTAAGTACCCATTTTTAGTCTTGAATTTGATCATCTCTCATACATGCAAAATAAACCAGTTTTGCTTCTCACCCAAACGTACTGTTTTATGAATAGGTTACATTAACTTAAATAGCCATTATCAACTAATAGATTAATACTGATCGGCTTTTCTCACTGTTTAATAGATGCTGGGCAGATGTGGATAATTCAGCAAATCTGGCTAGACTCTTATCTTAAAAGGGACTGGAGTAATGAATATGTGTCCAAAGATCGTGTTGTTTCCCTTTGCTTTTTATGAAGTTATGTTCTTTTAGAGAAGGCTTATGTTCCACAGAAATTGGGAAAGATTCTAATTACGTGTCTGTCTTATGCAGATGCCATAAACATGAGGTATTTTTTTTATTTGCTTAGACAGGAATATATCAATAGCTGGTGTAAGCTTGAGTTCACCTTTAGGTCCCCAGCTACCAGCCATTCGTACTGCTACTCCAGGTTTGAGCTGTCATGGTGTTCTGGCTAATGTAAAAAAGACCCTGCTGAATTGTAGGATCTGAAATGAAAGCTTTTATTACCTCCTTTCTTGCTTTTCTGGACCCAGGGTATTATAGCAAAATGTTGCTGTGGGCACCGTTTTCAGGAAAGCCACCAGCAGAATTCCACACTTCTTCCTTTGACTTTCTTCATTTTTGCTTACTCTGCTGTCTGCAGCATTTAGCCCTTTATGTAACCTTCTCCTGCTCAGTCCTTGGGTTCACCTGTAGAATTAGTGATTGCTGTACAAGCGAGACTTTCAAATACTCTGCTTTGGAGTACCCGGTGTTCTCATGCACATGTAGCAGTTTGAGATGGATGGCCCCCTCAATCACTGCTAGAAAAGTGGAGATGGTAGGAGAGAAAAAGTGGAGAAAAGTGGAGATAGGTTGGAGATGAGGAGAAATTTCTTCTCAGAAAGGGTGGTCGGGCATTGGAACGGGTTGCCCAGGGAGGTGGTGGAGTCACCGTCCCTGCGGGTGTTTAAGGAAAGGTTAGATGTGGTACTTGGGGACGTGGTTTAGTGGGTAATAGGTGGGGGGGGGATGGTTGGACTAGATGATCCTTGAGGTCACTTCCAACCTTAATGATTCTATTCTATTCTAAAAACACACCTCTAATGTAATTTTCTAGAGTGTAAGCATGAGTTATGTGTCAAACCAATTCAATGCAGACAGGATTAAGCATGTGAAAACAAAATGCTGCATAGTAGTAGAGTGACAAAAAGCAGCCAAGAAGGGCTTAGCAGTTGCTTTAGGGAGCCTGAGAGATGCCTGTTGTTACTCCTAATGTTTAGCATTTGTGATTGAGCTCTTCAACTTGCTCTAAGAGTGAAAAAAGGAAATTTGACCTTGACCTCGAGAGCACAGCTTGACCCCATTGCTCCTAGAAGAAACATGGAACTGCTTTTCCCATTCCCATAACACCTTCCTTATATTTACATGACCACACAGCAATAGGAGGCTTAGCCTAGTAAGTGCCACACATAATTTTTATTCTTTTAGGGGAAAAAAAATAGGGCACAGACTTCCAGGTAGGCAGTCAGTGAGTGAAGTCAGGTGGAATTTGCCTTCACTTGATTATAATCAGCTTTGTCCCTTTGTTGATGCCACCTCAGCCATACCTGTTGCCACCTTCTCATCCGGCTGCTTACTGACAGAAAGCTCAGCACGGGAAATAAACTGAGGGCACAGTAACTGATGGAAGTGTGCTGGCAAGATTTGGTTGGTCGATTGAAGTGGTTTTCATTTTTCTATGGATAGGAGATGAAGTTAGAACTATATGTTGGTTTGTATATAGGGATCATTATTTTTAGATCAGCAGCAGGTCTTAGCCTCTGCATGTAATCCTCTCAGAGCCACATGAGGCATCAGGGTTTGCACGAAGTGTCTGTGGAGCTCAGACTCATTGCTGTTGAGTATAACTTCAGTTTTGGAAACGTGGATGCTCAAAGCACTAAATTGTGTGATGATGTAAAGCTCAATGACTCATGTTCATCTATGTCAACTGTTTCAGGCATGGCAGATTTGTGATAAATGCTTTTTATAGGAACAGATCCCAACTTAGGCAATTCTTAGTCCATTGGTGCTCTCTGTGTCGAGAGAGGGAAATACAAGGCTGTGCTATTAATTGTGGCCAGAGTGCTGCGGAGTTTGGAGTGTGCATGTACTGCAGACAGGAATCTCTGCATGTTCTCAGCAGCCAGGGATGGTGCATATAGAGGGAATCTTGGTACATTTAAAGGTTATCAGGGCCCATTTGGAAAAACACCAGCTGAACTGCATGTATTTGGTGCTGCCAGTGAGAAGGTTTGCCTAGGATGTCATCCCTCAGCTATACATAGCAAACTCAAAGCTCCTTACAGAGAAACCTCTTACCAGTCACTTTCCACAAATGGTGCGTATACCTAAAGGTACTTAGTGAAAATCCTTGAGAGGTATTTAATGCAAAAGCAGTTAGTGTCTCTGGTGTTTTTGAGAAGCCCCCACACACCACTTAGCAGGGAGAAGTACAGGGCAGCTACAGCACAGCGCCTAGGTCAGTTACTCGTTTTGTTTTAACCAGGCTTTGCCACCCCAAGAGCTTGCCAAGATGTGTGACATGGGGGGGCTCGACAACCTGATTGCCAACACAGCCTATCTGCAGGCAAGGAAGAGCGGAGATGGAGACACCAAGGAAATGCAAAAGAGACGTAAGAGCCTCTCGTTGCCCAAGATTGATCAGTGCAGAGAGGTTAGAGAGTCCGTTGTTGCTGATTATGACAGCATCTGTGAGCAGCAGCCCATTGGCAAGAAATTCTTCAGAGACTTCTTAGAGACAGTGCCAGAACATTTGGTAGCTAGGGATTTCCTGGATGAGGTGTCAAACTGGGATTTGGCAGAGGACAATGTCAAAAGCAGCACCATGGAGAATATAATCACAAATTTTCTTAAGGCAGGCTCCAAAAACTATCTGGCTTTCATGAGCTCTGACTTGGCTAGCAAATGCCAGGAAGCTACTGCAAAAGAATATGAGAATGTCATGCAGCTGGCCAAGGAGGAAACCAAACTCTTCCTTAAAGGCAAGCCCTTCCAGGACTTCCAGATCAGCCCCTTCTATGACAAATTCCTTCAATGGAAAGTTTTTGAGAAGCAGCCGGTAAATGAGAAATACTTCTATGAGTTCCGAGTGCTGGGCAAAGGTGGCTTCGGAGAGGTAAGAGCTGTACTTTTAAGGATGTGTCTCATCCCTCCCCTTTCAAGACCAGCAGGTGGGTTTGCAAAGAGGAACTTGGCAGTGGATTAAGAAATTGTCTAAGGTTTTGTAAAACTTGCTCCTTCAGATTGTCATTTTCCTAGAAATTAGGCTGGGTTTGATATCTATACTGTGACACAGGCTTCAGATGCTTGTTAGTGAAGAGCTACTCTGAAATTTTTATTTTCTATATCTATGCTAGTAAAAAAAGTCTTCTTTACAAAAGCTTGCATGTGATTGTCCATATAGTTAATTATTAGTCTGGTCCTTGGCACTATTTTAGCGTGTACTAGCTCACACACTCCCAGATAATTCCTAGGTGAGGTTTAGGAAAGCACAGATCAGGATCTGTTCCCAAAACAGAGTATGAATGAGGAAATCTTTTTTTGAGATGGAAGAGAATTTAGCTATACAGATGCAAGCTTTATATACTGGTATTCTCACAGTCAGAGAATGGGGACTTGTCTGTTTTATTTGCTAATACATGTCTACTAATGGAGTCCTCAAGAACTTTGCATTAGGTCCACCATACACTACTCTGGAACAGAACAGGTTGTATGCTTGGTTTTTTCCTTATTTTCTCTGCTAATACCCTATGCCACAGAAGTTAGCATCAGCAGCTACTAGTAGGCATCTGTGATTCCCCAGTTCCTTCCTGTTGCTGCTCTTGATGTTCCAGTCTGTATGTGTCAAATTCCTTTATTCCCTTTCCTCATGCATCTTGCTTCTCTAGGTTTGTGCCATCCAGGTGAAAAATACTGGTAAGATGTATGCCTGCAAGAAACTGGATAAGAAAAGGTTGAAAAAGAAAGGTGGAGAGAAGATGGCATTACTGGAGAAAGAGATCCTGGAGAAAGTCAACAGCCCTTTCATAGTCACACTAGCTTATGCCTATGAGAGCAAAAGCCACCTGTGTCTTGTCATGAGCCTCATGAATGGAGGGGATCTGAAGTATCACATCTACAATGTGGGAGAAAGGGGTTTGGAAATGAACAGGGTCATTTATTACTCAGCTCAGATCACCTGTGGGATTCTGCATCTCCATTCCATCAAAATTGTGTACCGGGACATGAAACCAGAAAACGTCCTCCTGGATGATAATGGTAATTGCAGACTGTCTGATCTTGGATTGGCAGTGCAAGTCAAAGAGGGAAAAAGCATCACTCAGAGGGTGAGTACAGATTCATTGAACACGGGCAGTGGGAACGGAAGCTGTTCTATTTCTAATGCATTATGAGTCCAAGACTTAATTCCCCAGGATTTGTTCTTTGCTAAAGACCTTACGTGGTCATTTCATTCTAAGAGACAAGTGGTAAGAAGATTTGGTTAATTAACTCTCCGGACGCTATATGTAGTAAAATAACTTTTCTCTTACACAGAAACAGTAGAATCAAATCGACCTGTTGTTTCTCTTAGGATAACCTCTTGAACCAAACATTTTAGAGAAGCTAACGTAGGTGCCTTGTGCCTTGAGCAGGAGTTGCATAGTCAGAGATCTAACCAGTTAATTGCATGTATAATGAGCAGCAAAGATACGGCTTCTTCTGTGGTCAGGTTTTGCTCTTAGAATAGTTTCTTCTAGATTACTCTTAAGTGGTGCTACTGATGGTATTGCAGGTGTTCGTGGTGATGCACAATAAACCATTGCCAACCTTCCTCACACAACCCCCCCCTCAAATTAATTTCTGAAAAAATTAGCAGACTTGATGAGAGCTTGCAAATGTATGTGCCTGTATGTATGTATAGGAAGAAAGAGATGGATGACCAACTGGGTTTTGCTGTGTGAATTAGATTCTGCAGTGCTTCAGCTGTGCCTGTGGTCCTCCCAAACTAACCTAGGTCTGTAATAATGTCATGAGGTTTACACAGGAAAGATGTATTCATGTAGCTTAACTATGAAAAAAGCATAATTCTCCCAAGGTGTCTGGAGCTTAAAGATGTATGTAAGGAGTGAATGTGTTTGAAATACACTTAAGAATATGAAAAAACGGAAGCAACGTTACAAACTGGTTTAACTGCCTTATGGTAAACGCCCAAAGTCTTTCAAGTTGCTCTGTAGAAATTCAGTAGAAGAGAGAGGACCTGCTAGTAAACTTTTGCATCATGCTTGAAATACATCTTTTGATATTGTTACCTAATAGATTATTGTCTAGTTTGAAGGATTATTTTTTTTTCCTGGCAGTTAAAAAAAAATAATGTAATGACTGTTTTCAGTGAAAGAAAATATGGAAACTGATGTACTTTCGGATAGGAAGTAATTCTAAAATGGGACTGCATTGTGTTTTAGGTATGAAAATGCAGTTTATGTGAAAGCTGAAGCAGGTTTTTAAATAGAACTTAGGTGAAATGGGAATGTTATTTTGTTTGTGAAGATGGCATCTTGACCAGTGAACCCAAAGCTATAAACCTTAGTGTGTTCTGCAAGTTATAGATGCGTGCAGTTGTTACGATCGCAAAAAATATTGTCCAAGGGGAGTTTTTGCTGCTTGTGTATGTATGGGGTTTGACAGAAGAAAACCAACCAACCAAAAAACTCAACGCAACCAAACAAAAAAGCAAAGCCAAATGAGTGTATTTAGAAATGTCTGACCACTTCTGTTGGTGTTAGGGTAGAATCCCAAAGTAGTAGTGAGCAAGGAAGTTGTTCCTCACTTTCAGTGACAAAGTTAACAGGTTGTTACAGTGATTTTTCTTCTGTTGTTCGCTGTTTTTAGAAGAGGTATTCACTGGTACATGGGTGCTTTTATTAGAGCAAAAGCTGCAATGAATAATATACTACACAATTGTAGTGTATTACAAGGAATTTCTGTTAATGGCAGTTTTATACAGGAAATTTGAAATAGGAGAAGAAAGAAAAAGATGAATTGGTGGTTGCTTTTTGGTTTGGGGTTTGTTGTTTGTTTTTTCATTTTCTGTATCATAACTATGAGAGAATAATAATTCTCAGTATAACTTTGCATTTCTTTCCACTGACCCTATTTGAGTCATTTGAGAGCTCCTACTAAAAACATTATATAAAAGTTACTTATTACTATTATTTATGGTAACTTCATACACACGAAGGCCTAAAAAGATTTTTACAAAATCAGTTGCATTAAGCTTCACCACGTATTACTCATGTAATAAAATAAAAATGTTGCTGTTAAATTATTTTTTGTTTACTAATCACAATTGCATTGTGACTTAAAATTGGCAGAAAGTTTATATCATAGCATGCTTTTTGAGTATAACTACCAGCTGTTATCACCTCAAAAAGATCTTGAGAGAAGATATTTGCATAGGCTTGGGTTTTTTCACCTCAAAAGATATGGGTCCACAAGACATTTATTAAAATAAATTTAATTGGTTGCACTATTTTGTAGACACAGTTTTATAAGGGCAATTTTATAAGCGAAAGTAGAAAAATATGTTTCTCTAAGCCAAATCTGTATTGTACTGTATATCTGAGTGAAGTGCCTAACATCATAAAGCTGTTTCTAGATTTTGGTTGATGGTCTGAACTGATTATTTGAGGCTCACAATTTTCAGTCACTAACGAGTTATAACATAAAAGCTTTTCATTTTAATTTATTTATCCATTTGCAAAAAAATCCCTCTTTTTTGATGGATGTTGTAATGTATTGAACTTCATTCATATCTCCAGCAGTTCTGACTTTAAAGCCTTGTAACACTGTTATGACCTGGTTTTGCAATTGTCATACTTAAAATACTGTTCTATTGCACTATGAGACTAATGCCTAACTTAGCTTTAATCATATTCATAAGTCATTCTACTTTCTGAAATTAGTTAACTCATATCCCTACTACCAAATGGTTTATCTGTCTGATATGGCTAATAGTAATATGTATAATCTGTTAAGATAAATTTTACTTAGCTAGTCCTATACATATTATGAAGAATTAAGATAATATATTTGCTAAATGTAAGGTAGAAGTAATTTTACAAATTGCATCTACTGTGGCCATTCTGTAAGGTGATGTTTTAAAAAAAGCTGGGTTGTTTTTTTTTTCTTTTTTCTGCCGTCTAATGAAAGCTGGTGAGCTTGAATTGTTGAATATTTTGTTTCTTGTTTTTCATGTTAGAAATATCAGTAGCAGCAACTGTTGAGTTCCTTGTTTTGTTGAAGTACTGTTTGAGAGGAAAAAAAAAAGTAATATGCCTTTCTGGGTCATATTTTAACAGTTTACTTGCATTGTAGAAATCTGTTCAGTGTAAGCTACCCTTGTTTTCAGTAAAGCTATATTTATTACGAGATTGTATTCATTTTGACTATGGAGATTCTGTTTTAGTCTCATATTCTTAATTTAAGAAGCAGAATGGTGCCTTTTTAAAAACAGAGCATTTTCCTCTTAACTTGTTTTCTGTAGGTGTGAACTAAATAGAAGATAAAGTAAAATACTTAAAGGCTTTTCAACAATTGTCTGAAAATCTCTCAGTAATTTTAGGTTTTGCTTCCTGAGTTCTAATCTGTTCATGATCTCCCTAGTTCTTCAGGTATTAAGTGGATCTTCCTTGTGAATAAGCAAAATGAAGTAGAAAACTCTTCCATACCTTTTATATATTAGGAGGAGCCAAGTAAACAAATGTGGAGTGGACATCTGGGTTTGGACACCTGCTTAGAAAATGTTTGTGTGTTTGACTGTAACTATGCTGGTATAAAAATGTCTCCTAATACATCATAGACAGTGAAACAAAGCAGCCGTTTTCCATCTTTTTTTTTCTATAGCTCTTTTCCCCCCCCCCNNNGAAACATCATGTGATGGCTTTCATCATTCCTTATATGGGGTTGAATAGTATATAATGTATGGATTTATCTGTGTATTTATTTTGTTAGAGATTACAAAAAATACAGTATTTCCATGCATTCTGAAAGTTTGGTCCACCTCTCATGAGTGTACAAGCCATTAAAGATAAATTCTGCTCTCAAAGCATCACAAAAATTCCTAGCCTCTCATGTATGAATAAATGCACATCACCCATACATCAGCAGGAGAATCCTTAAAGCCCTTTTGTAAATCTTGTTAGGTGATTAGGTTATTGTGTGGCACACGTGATAAGCTATATATGAATGTTTATGTACTGGTTACCAGCCAAAGATTATTTTCTTTACGGGTGGAAAGGTTTTTTGAATTTTAGATGGATGACTGTAACGTGGTGGTCTTACAAAGTAATGTGTGTTTATGCTGCAGAAAAGGCATTGTGTGGCTGATGATTTAATAGTTACATAATTGAAGATGTAGCTTTGGTATCCTTTAAGTATCATCGTTACATACATTTCTTTTGAGAAATATTTGTGTGCTCTATGCTGATTGTCTGTAACTTTTATAAATAAAAACACCCTACTTTCAGAAACAATTCTCCGTACAAAGATCTAGACAGAGTTAGATCCTCAGCCTTAGTTTTCTCCCTTTCTTTTTAGTTCTTAAAACAGCAAGTAGAAATGTCTGGCTTTCCATGTGAATGTTATTTTGAACCTATATAGGCAGTTGTAAGTAATTAGTACAGTAATAATTACAGAGTTTCAAAACCTTAAAATTCACTGAGGTGTGCCGATTTGTATTTGTGAAGTGCTAGCTGGCTTTAGAATGGACAAATCGCCAAAAAAAAATCATAAAATACCCAAGTTTGAACAGTAACAGTCTTGGAAATTAAAGGTGGCAATTGAAAGCTACTTAAAATGTATTTTTTATTCATGAAACAAACATGAATTAGAACATGATACATACACCTGCCTGTGTGATCTACCTAGAAATGTGTTTATTCACACTTACTCAGGCAGAGTTCTTATTGACATCACTGGAAACAGAAATAAACTCTGTGCCAGTGACAATATAATTATTCAGGACTTCAGGAAATATCATTATGACTGTTTGTGTGCCTGTAGCGTTTGTTGTGATGTGTTGATGATACTGTGCATAAACTACATTGTATCTTAAAATTACACCTTTTTACATGTTGATATTCTCTTTGTATTATATATTTGAAACAGGCAACAAGGAGAAACTGAGACCCTGCAAAGATGGCTTTTGCACAGGCAAAATGTTTTGTGTAGTTATGTACTCACTTGATTGGTTCTGGAACTAGTTATTTTTGCATATGACAGAAGTGAGGAGCCTCCATCCCACGTTTCTCCACTTGAGCAGTTTGGCCTGACATCCTTTTTCTTGAAATCTCTGCAACTTTCTCATACAACTCAAAATTCATTTGTTTTATGTGGGTCAAATGCTAATTAATTTCCTGAGAATGGTTCTGAGAAAAATGAACATATTCTTCTGTTTAGGATCCTCATGTCTTCCACATATCAAAATATAGAGGACTTAATTCCATTTTTCCACAAGTCGGTCTGTATTTGCTGTTTATTTCAGGAAGAACTTTCTGCCCTTATTGGGTATGGCTTTTGTGCAAAGCAACTGTTGCTTATAAATTACAAAGTACTTTGGTGCAGATGCATGTGAGCCAGAGAGCTTAAATATTGACATAACCACTGTGAAAAATAAGACAAACATATTTCTGTAGTATTTATAAAAGTGCATTCGTATCTTCAGAGGTTTCAGGCTTCACAGTTTTCCTGTGCTATGTTTAATATATTTGAAGGACATAATAATATTTTTATAGGAAAAACGTGTTTTGGTTAAAATCTTACTCAAAATGTCCTTTTGCCCTCCTGTATGTTTGTTTATTATAAGATTCTATTTCTTAGGAAAACAGAAGGAAATCTATTTAGATGTTCCTGAAACTTGCAGTTTAATTTCAAGGCAGTTGAGAAGCAGGAGGAGGGTTTAGACTTGAGAAATAAAAAATAACTCATCAAGTTATTCTACAGTTGACCTTTGGCCATTATCACATAGCGTTCTTATTGGATAGGATTCTGCAAAAATTTATTCTTTCTTTGCATTTTGAAAAATTACAGTCCTTCATTTGCTCAGGATTCAAGTGCCTTACTGCTATTTTACAGTTTCAGAAATAGCATTCTGCTCATGCATTTTTAAGTATGACATGTAAAATCATGTTTTACTAGCAGAACTTTGTTATTAAAAATTTTGATAATCACAGTTGTTATGAAGTGCGTCATCATGACAGGTATTTCAGATTTTTTTAATCTCTGAAACATACACTTTACAGAGTGCAACCTTATCCATCACCTATGAATGCCATGATCACGAGAGTGAAGGTAACGAAAACGATTTTGTGGGATCATCCTGCCTCCTGCAGTTTTGAGATGGCAGAAAGGATACTCTAGTCATCTAAAATTATGACAATGCCATGCGTCCCATGAAGTGCTTTTCCTGTACAGCGTGTGCCACCCATGAGACATGTTTTTCTGTCTGGGAAAAGACATTGGAGCCCTTTAAGATGTAGCATCAGGTCTCTGCGTGGCTAGTGACCTTGTTCTTCACTGGGTTGAATCTGACAGTTACTAAATGCTGTAGCATGTTCTCTAAAAAAAGCAGGATATAAGATTCTTTATCAAGTTCCTAGAGCTGGTAGAAAGCTTAATTAAACTCTTTGAACATGAAAAATGCTGTGTAAGTGTTAAATATTACTGTTTAGTCACTTTGTCTCTTGAGGCTCGTTATTTATTATAAAAAATAATATACATTCTGGAATGATCACTTTGGTAAATCATCTAGTGGGCCACTTGTTGGTTTAACACTGTCAAAGATGTTTTTATTTTATAGGGTAAGAAATGCAACATTTGGCTGACAATGTTTGGCAACAATTCAAGAATTGTTTCGACAGCTTTGACCAGAAATGGTATTGCAGGAACTGTAAGCTACAGGTCGGTGAGGAATGTTGTACTTCTGTTCTTACTGGACCACGTGTGACATTCCACTTATTGTGATGAGTAGTTTCAGTTAACAAACTTATAATGACTATTTTATGAAGGCAAAATTAAATCCTGAAATTACAGACACAAGCAGGTGAAAACTGTGGGCTTGGTTTTGCTCATAGTTCAAGTTTAAAATCCGCTAGTGAAAGGTAGAAAGTTCAAAATGCGTGGAGGTGGTTCTTAACACAGTGTGTAGTTAAGCTGCAGGACTCTTTTGCAAAAGATCTTGTAGGCTCTAAGAATTTATCTTGTTTCAGGAGAGAGTGAACAATTGGTGGAAGGACAGCTTTGTTGAGAGAAACTGTTTCTGTCTCTGGATGCCCTTGAACTGCAAAGAGTTGGAGTCTAGGAAAGTATTAGATGAGCATCAATGTATACACAAGGTTCTTATAGTCTTCCCTACGCATCCAATTTTTGGCCGATTTCAAGACAGTGAACTGACCATATGGGCCTCTGGTCTGATGTAGCCAGTACCTGTTGTCTTAGATTTACACATAAAAGAATTGTTATCTCCAACATTAGTCATAATCCTGAAAGATGAGGTGGATGAAATCCCATGGAGTTTTGTGATAGGCAGTAACCATCTAGGCCTGGTTGTCATTCGCACTGCTTAACCAGTGTACCTACGTTGGAGGGCCAGTACTGTGCTCCGAGCGCCTTGCAGTCCCGTTCCCTCAGTCACGCTGGCACCGAACACAGAATTTCTCTTTGTCCCTGTTTTGAGAAGGCCACCTATGCATTGTGCTATGATACTGTATTTGCATTCATTATAAACAGCTTCATAAAATACATACAGACTTAAGTAGATGGAGAATTTTCTCCCTTATTAATATTGTTTATAGAATATTCTGTCGTCACTAAATAAAACCATAAACATCTCTGAAGTGATGTATTAATATTCTCACGTTATAGATGGGAAATGGTCAGGAGAAATTTAAAGGGAAAAACATGTTAAGGAAAGACTAGAGAACCCTGATAATTCTTGAATTCTGGTTGTGTGGTTATGAGTCTCTGCCAACTGTCTAATATGCTCTATTCCTATAATGTCTGATTGCTTCACCATCTATGAATGTGTATTTCTTCTGATGACACTTCACCAAGGTGGGGATGTTAGGAGGTTATAACTCCAATAGGGATCTGAGGCAAAGATAGTGATTTACACATGAATCGCACAGGAAGAGAGCAGGGAGACGCTCTAGAGCCCGAAGTTCAAATTAGTGCCCTGTTACTGGACTGTCCTTCCTCAAGCCATTTATCCCTTTGATTTTCATACAGTGTGAATCTAAACTGGAAAACATGCTGTAACTGTCTATTTTGTTTCCCAAGTGTGGGCACAGAGGCAGCCTGCTGTTAGTGTCACAGGAGTGGCTTTCTTTCATTTGTGCAACTTCCTTGATTTCAATGACTACTGATGTCCAAGCTTAAAAGAGTAAAAACTTATGGTGGATTTTTTTACTGCTCCACTTAGTGACTTTGAACGCAGAGGCAATTTGGTTTCCTTTTTTTCTAATGGAGCAGAAATTTGTTTTGTCCCTTTTGTGCTTTTATCTATGTGGGGTTTTTTTAAGGCAGACAGCTTTCCCTGTTAAAATTATGTCCCAGTGTGAAAATGAAAAAAAGCTTTTGTCTTCAATTTTGTGTAAGTATGTGGGATTCAGTAGCCCTTAAGCTCTTGTACCGTCTTCCTCGTTATCTCTTCCCGGTGTTCTGAACAGTCGTCCTTGTGTTCTTCTGAATCAGTAGCCCATCAATCTATGATGAGCCATCCCATCGTAAAGTCCTTTCCTTTGCTAAGCGTTAACAATATACCAGAATCTTTGTTCTGTGAGACTTTTCAAGAGTGCCTTTTGTCATAATTAGGTTTATCTTCTTTTAAAGGAAGATAGTTGCCTATTCATTTGATCAACTGGCTCCTTGTTACAGTATGAACGTGTGGTGAGAAAGCGTGGAGGAACTGCAGTTCCATGTGATTCATTTAAATCATGCTCCATTCCTCCTCACAGTGGCTCTTGGGAGAAAAATGAAGATTGTAAAGTGACTGACAGAGGCAGATCAGTTGCTCTTCTCTACATCTAAGGCCTGTTAGCCTGTGTACAGACAAGAGTTTTCTGTGGTCCGTTCCTGCATTCCTGCAGGGTCTATTAAGGCCATTGCTGAAGGAGTGGAGGAACAGCTGGACAAGAGAACAAAGCAGGCAGTGGCACCCCTTGGAGGAAGGATGGACCGAACCCCAGGAAACAGCTGATAGAGCTAAACTCCGCTTGTTTTTTTTCCTCTGTTCAACAGTTCTTGTGCCATGGCAAACAAAAGATAGACATTCTGATTTCTTTACTGTTTGGTTTGTGATATCAATTGAGTTTGTTTTGCAGAGATCTGTGGGAAAAGGTAGGGAGATCTAAATCACATTTCTCCTCATTTGCCTGTTTCTGTGCTGATGAAAGCTCCAGAGAGTTCTGTTTCTTTCTCCCCTGCATCTGCTAGAAGCTGGGATAACGGCAGTGTTCAAGGGACTTTCCTTTCTCCGGACAGCAATCTGAATAGGATGTCTGAGCGTACTTACACTGTGGGCCACGTTGTGCTTGGACTTGTGGTGTGCCAAATATCCGTTGGCTGGGAACTGAGTGCACTTAGTGCTTCTCAGGATCACATCTTGTATTATTAAAAGATTAGAATTATATGACTTTTTAAAAATTTATGCAGGATCACATTTCGCAAAAGAAACATTTGTATACTTTCAGATGAGTCATTTCTACTGTGCCCTGTCAAACCACACTCAAAGCAACAATTTCACTTAGCAGAATTTCTTCAGTAACATATCCCAGCACAACATTTGGTCATTACATTTTAGAGGATTATTGAAAAATTATATTTTGGGCTTTTTTCAAGATAGAGCAAAGAAAAGTAAATCTGCAAGTAAATTAAAATTTAATTGACTGAAATGTAATCCCTATTTTTATATTTCAAACAGCATACACAAGTAAGGCATCCTGCTCATCATCACAAAAGGCAGTATTAGATGGAGAGCGAGCAAAAAATAGTCGGTGTGCACTGACTGTACTTGAAAGTTGCATGCCTCTGCAATGACATATGTTTTCTACCTTCTGTAAAAAAGTTGGCATAACATTCTTTGGCTCCTTTGTGATTTATTTTTTTTTTAATGTGTCCGGTTAGATGCTTCCAGGTCAGTGAAGGGGCAATTAGATGTGCTTGTGTCTCTCTAAGATTACTTGAGCAGTCAACACATAAGTTAAAATGATTCCTGGTCTTAATCAGGAATCATAGAGTCACAGGATGGTTTGGGTTGGAAGGGACCTGAAAGCTCATGTAGTTCCAACACCCTGCCGTGAGCAGGGACACCCTCCAGTAGACCAGATTGCCCAAAGCCCCATCCAACCTGGTGTCCTACAGGAAGGAAGAAAATAACGTGTTTGGTCTTAGTTTTAGTCAAAACCTAATGCCTGTCCTAGTAGTGTGAAGCTGAGAACAAAGGAATTCAACTTTATGGATGTGGGTTGGGTTTTTTTTTTCCTAATTTTCCCATTTCCATTAAAAGAGTGAAATTTATCCATGTAAAATAAGATCTAGTAAGAAAAAAATGTTTGAAAAGAATTACAAAATCATGCAAACCTAGGATTTTTTGTGTGCTAAACATACCGGTAACTCAGAGGTATCCATTCTGAGCCATGCTCAGATAATTCTAGCAGAATTAAATATTCCAATACCAGCCCATGGAAAACAGACCTCTTCTCGAAAGTAATGCATTTGTCTTTTTTGTGATATCTTTTAGTTCCTTTGCTTTCTGTACTTTACCTAATACACTTTTTTTTTTTTCTGCTCAAATTTCACTACTACTAGTGAGAGTTGTACAGTTTAAAAACTCCTTTCACTGAGCTTCTGCTTACCTGCTTAAATAAACCTCTTCTGAGTCATTGAGGCTTCCTTTCAGTGTTGCCTGAGGTTTCCGATTTTTGACATCTTGTTTTCTGTAATGATTAGTGCCGGGATGTTAGGTTTTAGCTTCCCTCTAATGCTATCTACTCCCCAAAGATAGAATTTAATCTTCATTTGAAAGACATGTTCTTCCAGTTCTGGAGGTTGACTAAGTCCTTTTTTTATGTTCCCTGATACAGTATATGCTTATGGTTCTGTCACTGTCTTACCAAATGTTTTTGCCAAAGCTCCCTTCTTCCTTTCTTTGAATTCCTGTTTACATAAAGATTGCAGAGATTTATGTATTTCTTCCCCTTACTTGTTTATGTGTTTCTTCCCCCTTAAACATCACGCGTGACTACTTGGGAACTGTGTGTGTTTCTGCTATAAAATATTAATGTTTAAGTGGGTTTTGAATCTCAGGGACTATGAGATTGGGTTTAGATTCCTGCTTCTCAGCCTGTTCCTTCATTATGAATCTTAGGAAAGCTTTAGGATTGGGAGAGTTTTGTTTTAAGATTAAGTTCAAGTTTTGATGAAATTCCATGAGAAAAACAGCTCTTATAAAATTGTGAATTGGCATGATTTGACATATGAACAATGTTTCTAGCCTTCTCTCAGATTGAGCTGGATCAGGTCAATAACAGCTCAAAAAATTTCAGTGCTACTAATTTAGAATTTTAAAGTTTAATTCTTGTTCATGGTAACCTCATCCAGTTTCACTTCAGTCTGAAGGGAAGCTGTTGTTGATCCATCTCTATTTTCTATTAGATTGTGGTCAATGCAGTCTTTTTGGTCTGTGATTATGATCTTGCTTTCTCTGTTCTTGAGAAACCATGGGTACCGTATCAAAGCATGGTGTTCTATATGGTGCGACTTACTGAGGGTTGTGTGGCAAATGCACATGGAAGAGACTGAAGTTACTTAGCAACTATATCTTTTGAAAAAAACAGCTATGGAAGAAAGAACATCAGTGGAAGGAAAGAGAGGCAGTCTGAAAGGGGCTGCCTTGAGACACATTTGTGATTGCAGAATTCTGACTTTTCCACGTCAGATTTATCCAGTTCCTGTATGATGATGCTAAGTTGCAGCAAAGTAATGTCTTATCAGAAAAACCATACTGTGCTGTCAGGGTACATTTTGATGATGATGTGACTCATTAAGGCGTTAATGCCCCAGCTTCATCTCAGTAAAAGAAAGAATGTTTACTGCTTCCCAGGGGGGGAAAAGAAAGGCAAAAAATATTCCAGAAACCTATTTAGTGTCTGTGTTCACTAACCCGCAATGAGTGCTCTGTGCATTGTTTTCTACCAAACTTTCTCTACTGCTTTCAACCCCTCCTCTCCCTTTCTGGTATCATGATCTTCTGGGCCAAATGGGTCTGGGTTCCACGGTCCATATTTGAGCACTTGTCCCCCTTTCTGAATGGAGCAGTAATCGTACATAAAAATGTAATACTGTCAGGGTATCTCTCAATATTAACTTTTACTTGGAGAAATTCAGTGCAAACAGTACAGATGACCTGTGGAGTGATGTCAGCTGCTGCAATGTCCGTGTGGCCCCTCTGTACTTCTGTGGTTTTAGTGAGGGAGGCGACAGTTTGCTTTTAACCTGCTCTTCTGCTTTCAAGCTGGCTGATGTTTTTGTTCTCATCTCATTTCTGTTTTTCAACCAAATTGAGGATTTTGGTCTATATCCCTAAAAGCAAAAGAAAATACAAAGAAGGAAAATAAATTGGATTTAATTTTCTGTCCATTAGGCTTATGATGTTATTGATGCTCAGATGTTCCCTCCTGCAGACATTGTTTATGTAGATTGTATTCTGTAATGTGTAGTGGCATGCGCTAAAGTTTAGAGGGAGACCTGACTCAGAAATACTGTGTCTAAGGTTGCAAAAATTAGAGGAGTTACCCAGACTCTACAAAACAAAATTCATCTGTTGAGCTGTACTTTTCACAAATATAACTTACTCAAATGACCTGTAGTCTAAGTTACCTTTTTCTAACTGTTTCTGTCACTACTTGTGTTCTGGTTGTTACCATCTTGGAAAAACTTCTAGTGGAATTTGCACAAACATAGTTTTTCATTTTAAATTGTAATACTACTAATACATCAGTCCCAGTATTTCAAAAAGGTATAAAAGAGGTTCAAGCAACTTCTGACATAGTTAGCACTGTTAGCTGAATCTGGTAAATACATAAAATAAGATACAGCATCAGATGCAGCAAGAAATGTTGGGTCAACTGAGGAAATGCTCTTTCAGATGAAATCTCATGTTCTCAGTCATGTAACAGTGCAGCAGAAAGCATAGAGATGGGCTGACCCCTTCTCTTCCCTCCCAGGTGAATCAGCTCCCTTGAGAGAGCAGCAGCAGGAGCTGTTTTGAACGCTGTGCAGTCGGTGCCCCAAGGGAAATGTGCCCGGCCTGCTCTGAGAAGGAAGCAGGCAGATTCTCCTCTCAAAGAGCAGTCACTTCTCTTGGAGAAGGGTCCATTAGTGCTGTATGTAGTAGTAGTCTTTATTCAGAGAGATTTTTTCAGTTTGGAAACATGAACTCATTCTTTCACCTGAATGCATGTAATTTACTAATTACAATTTTCATACATTTGCTTTCTTAGAATGGTTTTAAGACTTTTTCTTGGCCCTTGATGGTAGTATTTCCTTCCAGAAACCAACAGGCTGTGCGGGTGAGAACTTCCTCATGCAGCTCAGCTAATGGCTTGATGGGAGTTTTCACACTGGCAGAAGACAGACCCCTGTGTTGGACCAGTTATAACCACTGAACTGTTTATTTCACCTTGGAAGATCGTATTTAAGACAGTTTTCCCGTATGCCAAGATGTTTAAAGACAGATATAGTCCGTATGCTAAAACAGAGTTATACCTCAGACTTTCTACATGGAAAAATATATATTGATTTTGTGTATTTCTAGATAAGAAATGTATCAATTGCATTGCTAATATTTTGGAAGTCTAGTTTGTTTAATTGTTTGCATTTCATTACTGACTTTGTATAGTAAACCTGTCTGTATGTTTGCAATAGGCTGGGACAAATGGTTATATGGCTCCAGAAATCCTGAAGGAAGAAAATTACAGCTATCCTGTGGACTGGTTTGCTATGGGGTGCAGTATTTATGAGATGGTTGCTGGACGAACACCATTCAAGGATTTCAAAGAAAAGGTCGGTAAGGATGAGGTTAAAAGAAGAACTCTGGAAGATGAGGTGAAATTTGAACATGCCAACTTTACAGAGGAAGCAAAAGATATTTGCCGACTGTTTTTGGCGAAGAAAATGGAGAATCGTTTAGGGAGCAGGTATGCCTTCTCAAACTTGGTAAAAGCCAGATTAAAGCTGCAAACAATATTGTTATTTTACATATTACACAAAATGAGGTTAAATCTGGACATTCTAGAGAGTACTGAGTTTTCTCTTTCACGTCTAGGAAGAGAGAGGTGGAAAGTTTGAAGATAATATGGAAATAAGGGATTTTGTTGCAATAGTGTGATTGTCCATCCTCACCCCAGACTACTCATAGGAGTTACCTTCTTGGCATTTTGTGTGGTTGGATTCTATATAGTTTTGCGAGAAGGGAGCAGCCCATTTCTTTTGTGCTTTATTTTCTAAAGGTAAAGGATATTCAATTAGATACCTGCATCTGTGCTGCTGCAGACTGAATGTAGAATTTTAGGCTGTATCACTTACTGGAATGATGTGGGCAAAAATCCAAATCTGCAATGTGAATTCTCTTCCTTGCAGATATTTAACTTGCAAGGCTGCATCATTGGCTTCTTACTGAAGAGACCTTAACCCCTCTGCTTTACTCAAATGCTTTAAAAAAATCTTGTAGAGGTTCTGGTCTTTCTGAGCCATCCCAGGGAGAAAATGGAGGAAAAGATTATCAAGCACAAATTCTTATAAAGCAAAACACTTTTTGGGACTTCAGAGGTGGCTTTGGGTTGATGAAGACTGATGAATGTGTCCCCGAGTTAGCAATTTCAAATAACTGTTCAATAAGAAGAAAACTGGAAAACTAAACATTGTATTGTTTAACTTGTAATATCTCTAATCCCTCTGATATCTGTGTGGGGGTGTGTATATATATATGAAAAGAATCATTCAGTGCATGTTTAATGAGACAGATTGGGGATCTACATCTGCAATACAGAGAAAACAAAAGTAGTATAATAAAAATGTTAAAAAAAACAAAAAAGGAAACTGATAGTACCTGTCTTAGGTCATTCAAATCATGGTATATTCTATGAATACAAATATGTGTATCAGGTGCTTTTCCAATCTAAAGGTGGAATAGACCCTGGGACTTAATGAAAATAGTCTTCTAAATTTCTATTTCATAACAATGTGAAAGAGTTTTGCAAAATGTTAGTCACACATTTGCCTGGAAGAATTAGTTTTAATGAAAGGTAATACACTGAACTATAAGATATTCTTGCTATTCTTGTGCTAAATGAAGACAACTGCTCTTTGTGCTTTGTGAGTTTTCCCAACAACTCTGCAAGACTGCAGAGAAAAAAAAATTTCAACAGGTTACAGAATGTTTAATACAAAAATTATTTTTAATGTGTTTAAAAAGCTTATTTTAAAAATAAGTTTTAATTAGAAAAAACCCCACACATTTTGACCATTCTACCGTACAAGTCAGCATGCTTTGCAGACATTTAGTCTTACACCATTTTGTGAAGTAAACAAATCTCAAAGCAGGGGAAAATGAAATTTAGAGATTTGGAGTGCTCTGGTTAAGTTCATTCAGCGAGTCTGAAGCAAAACCAGCAACAGGCTGTTCACTTACTGTAACCACATTCCCTCTGCCAAGAGAATAATTTACAGTCATTCTGTCTGCTCACTGTTATTATTTCTCAGCAATGGGAGAAATGTGCATGGGACAGTAATTGCACAGATTCTCTCTAATCTTCTGCTATTTAAGATATTCTTACTCTTTTATGTGCCATACTTAGAGAAGGAGAATGATAGGATGTATACCATGGTTGGGCATGATAGAGAATAAAAGCCTGCATGTACCTCTTAAACAGGGTGATACTATTCAGGACAGCTCATCCTTATGTAAAGATTAGCACTGTAATTCTACTAAGGACGACAAGACCTTGGGTTATGTACATAAGTGCCTGTTGCATAAGTTAAAGCTGCTCAAGGACAGCTTTACTTTGTACACCTGACCTTTTAAAATACTCCACTCTTTTTTTTTTTTTTTTTTTTTATATTCNTTTTTTTTTTTTTTTGAAGACTCAATTTCACTGGCTAACTCAGGAAAGATGTAACCATTTTTTTTTCTATTGAAGTTTTATGGGATTGACATCTCAAATCCCAAATCTGTAAAGTGATTTTTATTTTTTTTTAATGGAGGAATACAAAATTGACAGAGTTTAGAAGAGTTCATTTGCTCTTTCTGTTTAAGTTATGTAAACATACAGTTCACACAGGAAGAGCTCAAGTTCATCTCCAGCTAGTTGGAAGATGCCTCGGTAGGTTCCAGTAGATGGCGTTCCTGTAGCTTTGTGTTTTTAAACTTTTTATTGTTTTGGTGGCGTCAGAAAATGCATCAGGAGGAGAAACACTGCAGCAATCCATTCTGGAGCCTTCACCAGCTTCTAGTGCTTTTTGATTTATGTTACAGAAAGGAAAAGCAAAACCAAATGAAATTTTTGTGAGTGCATCTACCCAGTAGGATTGTCGGCACTACTACCCACTAATGTCCCAGGACACTTCCTAATTTGAACAGCAACTCTAACGCACTTCAAGCTAATAGTGAATGTAAATAGATCATATGAGGCTTGAGGGCTGCTTGAGTACTTGGCTATGACTAGCTAGTTAAGTTAGGAGATGATTTTGCAAGCCTATGTATACACAGAGATCATGATCCCTGTTGGCTTAATCTATATATTCATAATTGGGTTCATACAGCTCTTAAGCTGAAACCATAATTATTTTTTTTCATTGCCCAGAGTGCCCGGATGGCAGCATCTATTGTTCTTCAGGCTCTTGATTTAGCGTCCTGGTCAGTGGTGTACCATGTTAGTGGCTGGTGGTGACCTTCTTAGAAGAATCAGACAGCAGAGACACAAAATGCCAATTTTCTAACAAGGGAGCAGAAAAGGGCAGCTGGTGGTTTCATCTCAGCTCTGCCTGGATAGCACCAAGGCAGGCTAGAAGCATGGCAGGACAGCATATGAGGAACTGGCAGTAGTGGCAAGCTGGAGGAGCTGTCCTTCATACAGGGTATAAGGTCTTAAATAAAGATGATTTTCTATAGTCACATAAATCTACTACTTCTACACATTTGCGGAGATAAAAAGACTTGTCAAAGGTTTGCACTGTGTTTGGTTCATAGAGCATTGTCTAGAAATACATAAGGGCTTACACTTTGCTATGTATATGATATTGTAAGGAAGTGGGAGAAGAAAAAGCAACATGTTAGCAACTACCATTTTTTGAGGCCAAAAACAAGACAAATTTATTTTTCCTACACGGCATTCCTGCTTTCAAGACCAGTGCATCCATAAATACATAAAAGTTACATAGGTGTAGAAAATACAGTGGTCTTATCTGCTTCTTCTTTCACTAGAATTCACTTTGCATACTTTGATGCTGGAGACGCAGTTCAAAAGCTGCAATCCTTGGTCGTGCTTTAATGAGCACACATTCTAGACTTGGACTATTCTTAGAATATCCTACAAGTCTCTCTCTGAGTCTGCAATGAAGCAATTTTACAGTAAAAGTTCTCCCAGAGGTCTGCAGTAGTTTTTCTTAAGATGTATTTGAAATAAGTAGTTACCATTATTTTAGTCCTTTCTGGATTTTGTTCTTGGGTTTTAACAATATTAGTAAAGGATTGTGTTTGACAGTGGCACACATACTTTTGCTAATGTCATAATTTGTGAATCTCTTGCTTTAAATCTCTGTTCATTTATAAGAGTAATTCATTTGAATGGACAGACTCACTAAAACTGGGAGTGTTACAGCAACATAACTGAGTTTTATCATGTAAATGAGTACCTGCTTTGAATTAAGGTAAAACCAGAAATGTAATTTGTCACCAGTTTCCTACTCAGACTGTTGTTCCTCAGAGTCACTCCTCAGATGTATTAACCTGATGTACCCCAGTCTAGAGTTTAATAGACATTCTTATCCTAGTTAATATAGAGCCAACCATTGGACTTTCATTGTTGGACAGTAAATCCAACACTTGTCCTCCTCATCCTGCTATATCTTCAGTTCTGATTAAAGTGTATCTTTGAATGTGCAACCTTCCAGTACCTGAAGGGGCCAACAAGAAAGCTGGAGCAGAACTGTTTACAAGGGCATATAGTGATAGGACAAGGGGGAGTGGATTTAGATTGGACATTGGAAAGAAGTTCTTCCCTGTGAGGGTGGTGAGGCACTGGCACAGGTTGCCCAGAGAAGCTGTGGAGGCCCCATCCCTGGCAGTGTTCAAGGCCAGGTTGGATGGGGCTTTGGGCATCCTGGTCTAGGGGAGGGGGTCCCTGCCTATGGCGGGGGGGTTGGAACTAGATGGGCTTTGAGGTCCCTTCCAACCCAAACCATTCTATGATACAGGGATCTCTGTGCGCTGCCAGCAGTAGCACTGAAACTCTTGCATGGCACCTTGCCCAGACTAATTTACCCTGAGAGGTAGAGTGATGAATAATAGGATCAGGATATTTTCTGCTTCTTAGCTTTGCTTATATTGTGCAATGCAGCATTCTTTGGTTATGAAAAAAGGAATTGCATTGCAGTGTGTGTGTATATATTTCCTCACTTTAAAATACTGTCATGTAGACAGCACTGACACAACTGAGCACAAAGCGTCATACTGAATAACAAACTTTTGCTTTATTGCAGAAATGAAGATGATGACCCAAGAAAACATAATTTCTTCAGAACAATAAATTTCCACAGGCTAGAGGCAAACCTTATTGACCCTCCATTTGTGCCAGATCCATCAGTTGTCTATGCCAAAGATATTGCAGACATTGCTGACTTCTCTGAAATAAGAGGAATTGAGTTTGATGACAAAGACAAGAAGTTCTTCAAGAAGTTTGCAACAGGTGCTGTTCCTATACCCTGGCAGGAAGAAATTATTGAAACGGGACTGTTTGAAGAACTGAATGATCCTAACAGAGTAGATTCTGGTGGATACGCAAATGGAGGTGAAGCGAAGTCAGGCGTTTGTTTGTTGTTGTAAATGTTACGTCATTAACAAAAGGAGTAGAAACCACCTCAGAACTTTACATATTCTGACACTGTTTCAGAAGCTCGGTGCATCTGTTTAAGAAGAACCAATCGGTGTAATATGACTGACAGGGTATGTAGGACCACCAGCTGTATAGGCTGTATTATTTTCCTTTGCTGTAGCAAAGGAGATAATATTTTTGTTTTATTGGAGGTTTATCAAGACCATATTTCTCTACGAAACATAGAATGATCGAAATTCTGAAATACAAAAAGCAGGAATATAGTGAAGAGGCAACACCTTCTGAAAATGACTTTTATTTTGAATACAATCATTTGTTGGGTTTCTTTCTTTTTTCCTGTGATTTCTACTAACATTTCTTCTTTGTTCTACAGTTTTCAGGAAAGATTTTTTTAATTTTCAAGTAATATTCTCAGTTAGACAATGGAGCTCATGTACAATGTCAAACTTGGAATCTTATTGGTTAGCCAGTCTGTTTTCTTAATTTCTGTTAGTTTTTGGATGGTTTGATTGTAACATGTTTGAATTGTCATAAAATGTAAAAGCGTTTACAGATCACTAGGAAATAGGACTGTCAGGATCACACTCCTTTCAAAGTTAATTCTAACAGAGTGAAGATGATTGCATCAATTTAATTGAATAAAGCATTTATTTATTATTATTAAGCGTATTCTTTTAAGTGGCAATACCATATACAAAGAAAAAATATTTATAAGTGAATGCATGTTCTCTTTAACAGTCAGTTTTAGGCTTTTATCAGGTCTCCTGATAATTCCTCTGGTTTTTGGTGATAAATTAAGCTTCAAATGGGCCAAAGCAATTTGTAACCGCCTTTTTACAAGGCATTTATTTCAGTGCAATATAAATTTTAGTTCAGTAGTTGCAAAATACATTATACTATTAAGCGTTGTAGTGGTGGAAAGGTTACATGTGTAAGTTGACACCCTCTTCAAATGTTTGTTGATTCTCATGCAAATTTTGATGTCAATGTTATGACAACCTAAATTGAATTAATTGGAAACATTTCTGCGAATACTTGCTACTGCTGAAGCGTATTGCTCATGACATGCATCCTACTGATTTTGTCTGGTAAGAAAATAGGTGGTAGTTGTTTGCAACAACTTCTGAAACTGGTTCTGCTTGTTATTTGCTGTCATTTAGCCATAATTTCCATTGACTAAAGTAGAAGTAGAAACTGCTGTATTCCTTGGAGTGCTGGAGGCTGCAAATACCCTGTTTCCTATTTTTCATCGAGCAAACCACCTACTGAACTCAAAGACTACTTTTATATAGCCACTGGGATTGGACTGTCACACTCACTCTTTTAAAAGAGGAAAACCAATAGTTAATGTCTTCTATAGTCAGGTCTATCATGTCCAACACATAGCTTTAGTGTTTGTTTATTTATAACCTAATAACTCATCTCAAACATTGCAATAATCAAACTCTTTAGTTTTAAATGGTTTAAGTGATTTAGTCACAGTTAAGTAATACATGGGTAATACATTGTGTTCTTCTAAGTAGAAGAATTGTTCCTTTTTTTTTTCCTTTAAAATTTGCTTTTCCAGTGCTTTATATACTTACTTTTCAAGTGAAAATCATGAAGATCAGTGTGACTTAGGATTAGTGGATAATTCTGTTCATGAATTATGAGCATATAATTGTCTGCCTTTTGACGGGAGACTTTCTGTCAGATAGTTTAAAACAATATAAGCTGAATTCTGACTTGGGCTTTTAATTGAGAAGGATGATTCCAAAAGATGATGAAAAGCAGCGGAGGTTGAGAGGAAAGAGTCATGTGGTTCTGTCACAGATTTAGGAGAGTAGTTCCACTGCCGACATCCAGTGATTTTATTTCTCATTGCCCCCATCTGTAGAAAACGCTTAGAGTGGTATTAGGCTAGTATATTTAAGAAACCCAGAGAGAAAACTTTATTATATATACTTTAAAAAACCCCCAAAAACCGCTAAACACCTTATTACAGGTAGGAGAGACCTATTAGTGCTAGTGGCATCAAACTTTTATCCTGAATTGGTACACCTCAATTCAATAGTAATGCCATTTCACAAATCCTCCAGAGCCATAAAGCAGTACTCTGAAATGGCTGTATGTTTTCTAGTACATAACTAATTTTTGAGTATATACGTGTTCCTATATGGAAAGAGGTTATGTATAGACAGAACCAGAATTTAATGTCATGTTAGAATCATATATCCCACATGATACCAGATGTTGCAAGTCTGGGTTTTTCAAAATATATTGCAATACTGAGGTCTGTGAATTCAGGACATCATATGCATATAACATTAGGTTATTTAGTTTTAGAAATGTTATAGTGTCAGTAAATCCCAGCAGGATGTATATCACTGAGATATTGTAATGTTAAGTGTTCTGATGTGCTGCTTTGAATGATTCATGGAAGCCTGATAATGCACTGTTTGGCACAGTGTATGACAGAGAAGAATGTGTTAGTTTGAAATTATTCATTTTAATTTTCTACAATTCTCTATTTCAGAATGTGGACAACTTGTGTTTGCACTATGAAGAGAGAGAGCAGAGCAAAGATTATTCCTGTTAGCATTTTCTGTGTATCTTTTAAAAATTAATTTCAGCTTCTTTTAAGGAATCTGTGAAATATTTGGTTCTTTTCTTTCTGCCACGTAAAGTTCTTTGTTAAACTTTCAGGAATAAAGTTATTTTAACATCCTGCTTCACCTTAACAAAATGAAGCCAACAATCCTAAAAGATTTACATGTTTGGTGAATTGTTTCATTGCAGCTGATGATGCTACTCATGTGAGTAAACTTAAATGCATATGCAAGTGTGCAAGATCAGGATCCGAGTCAAAAGTATTGACAAATTCATTGGATGTTTATGATAGAAAATGAGGGATGAAGTTGTGGGAGGAAAATAACCTTGTGATTGGGGGGGATACTTAAGTTCTTGTGGCAAAAGAAAATTATGTAATTTGAAACTGCAGGGTGGTTTTTTTTTACTTCTCTCTGTCTCTCTTTTTCCTCCTTTGCCAAATTTGTGATGTCTCACTTGCCTACTTCTTTTTTTCAGGCAGATCAGATGCATTCAAGTGTTAATCTAATCTGAAAAACTAAATTGTGAACTCTGTTGCATTAAATGCCATCTGTGAAAGGTTACTGAGTGCCCTGGCCTCTCTGCAGTGATTGTGCTAACAGTGCTGTCTTTCCTACACTGTTTTACTTAGTACTGTGACTAGAACGACTTGATAATTTTAACTGAAGAAGGCTGAAATACGAGATTCATAATGGCTTGGAATCTATTCTTACAAGAACATCCTTGAAAGTACTCTGGACAACACTGAGGAAAGGCTGCTGGCACTTGGAGGATATAAAAGAAAAAGCTTTCCATTGTATCTCAAGTCCAAATTTTCTTTGATACCATCCTTGTTACCCTTACTATTACCTCACCAGTTTCACTGAGCACAAAGAGAAAAAATAAGATTTAGTATTAACCTAATGAAATCATTATTCACAGAGATGATGTATTAGTGGCAATAAAGCTCTGGCTGTGTACCTTCAGAGGCTCAGTTAGTCAATAAACACCATGTGTTGCAGCAAGTAGTTCACTTTTCTATTCCCATATGAAATAGATTTAGTGATTGGAACCTGCATGCAATTTCCAGGCTATCGAGTAGCATCAATGTCAGGGAAGGCAACTTTAAGTTAAGAGCCTCTTAGCAAAGATAATACTTGAGAGAGTTATTTCTTCAACCATAAACAAGTGTCAATACAGAAAGCAAAAAGAAGTGAAGACAAGATCTCTAGTAAGAGCAGATGCCTGTGATTGTGCAGTGTAGCTATAAAACGATGCATAGTTTTATATACTTTTAATATCAACATTGTTTTTTAGAAATAAAATGCTTGTAATACTGTATTTAAAATATTGTTTCTTTCACAGCTTTTAATGATGTATCTGTGTAACATTTTTCTGATCTGAATATCCACATCTATGATTAAGATAAGTATGCCCATGTCATTTACCTTAGTATAAATTGCTTCTTTTATACTATGATAATAATTTATATCTGTTTATCATTAGATTTTTCATACCAGAAGATGTAAATTCCTTTAATCTATTTATGCAGTAATGAATTGTAAAAAAAAAACTTAATTATGCATGGTGTTTTTTCTCTGTAATAGGATTTAAATTAAGAATTAAGAATTTAGCAACTATGGCTCAGCACCACAGAAGTACAGAAAATCCAACCAGTTATGGGGTTTTTGCTAAAAGCAAAGCATACATTTTCCTCAAGTGACAAACCCATCAATTTTGAAATCTGTGGATAGCAGAAATTACTGGTTTTTTATGGTATGAGACCTGTCACTTCTAATGTTATGGGTACAGGTCACCTATGATCATTGTGGCTTAGGGAATACATTTGAAACACTGCATTATGATAGCCTTAAGGAGCTTCATAGACTCATTAAGGAATACATGGACCGAAACTGAAAACCAGTTAAGCGCATGAGTTATTTTAATTAGGCATTGTAAGTAATTCTAAATCTAGAATTTCATTTAAAAAACAGACCAAAAGATTAATGTTGTTTTACGAAATCATTGTTTGGTATTTCTCTTGACTTTCATTCATTTAACTGTCTGAACCTGAGCAGACCTAGTATAAAATTATTAGCAGCTAGCCCTCTGCCCTTGCAGAACTGTGAATAAATATTCAGTGCTCATAAGGGAGTGGAAATCTTTTAGGCATCTCTTGCCTGGAAAAGAGGACATGGGCAGTGTCACTGTGTCTCTTACAATGAAAGTGCCTACAGCCATGGGAAAATATAGCTGGTGACATCTGTAGGTAGCATCATTCACACCATTCTCAAGGTCATTTCCTTTATATGAGATGGTATATTGTTCATGCCACATCTGTACCCTCTTCTGTCATCTCCAGAAGGCTGGCACATTTCTGAATGAAGCCACTTTTAACTTTCAGGAAAATTACTGTTAATTCTGTAGCTTGGACAGAAAAAAAGTGTTGTAAAGAATAGCTGTCAACACCATTTCAGTCAAACGTTATTCCAAGTGGTGAAAGGCTTTGGATGGAGGAAAATGGGGAAAAAAACCATGAATCCCTTTGAAAGGGCTTCTGAATGTTAGGTCTATTTCTTTTCCTCTGACTGCTTTGGGGCAGTTGCAGTGGTTAATTCCTCCCTTTCCTGTAGGCCAAGTGCAAGCACAATCTGTTTTAGTAGGTATTTTATCCTGGTGACCTCTTTCTCCATGCTTTTCTGTGTCTCAGCTTTGTTAGTAGGTCAATTTCTTCCAAGCATTTTGTTTTCTGATAAAGGTACACCAACGTGGTGCTCTTGCTGTGTTTGGTAGAATGACTTATGAAGAAAACTTCCATTTTAATTTTGTACACAAGCATTACTTGAAGCTAAACATAACTAATTAATTTTGACATGTGTTTTATCAGAGTTGTTCTTTGCCAAACATGTATGTTGGCCTATATGATTCATTCAAGTTGTTCTGACAGTTACATTTTACAGACTGGAAAGATACAGCAAGGCTGAATGGCTCACTGTATACACGTCCTTATGATGGGAGCTCCTCATGATGAATGTTTCTGTGATTCATGTTTTCATAAAGAATGCCAGAGGGATGACTATGGATATATCAGTTGTCATAACTTGTAGTTCGGTTAACAATTGTGGAGTAACTGTTTAAAAAAACAGCTATTGTATAGGAATGTTCAGTTACATTTGCTTTGCTAGACTTCATGCAAGCATGATGTGGGATGTGCTAGACATGTCTCGTCACTTTTGAATCGTTGGTGTAAAAGGTCTACAGCAAGTAAGAGCAGATTTGTTGTTAAACAGTCCTGTCTGGAAGCATCCCCACAGAAATATATACTGTTCGGACTGAACACCTTTTGAACGGTGGTGAAAGCTTTCTTTGAACTACATCGTTAGCCTGCAGTGCTTAGTTACATGTCACTCTATGGAAATATGTTGATGGAACTACAAAGACATAAATTGTTCTGGTATCCTGGACTTCTCATGAGGACGTAGAGCAAATCATATCACCATAGTGGTTGCTTCTGAGGGCTTGAGCCTGGCTCTGACATCATCAGCATGTAAGAACTAGCATTAGTAACATAGAAGTGGAGAAAAAGAAGTCATGTTGCATGATACATAGAGTCAGTCCTGTCGAACTGCTAGGAACTGCTTTTCTAGATCAAATGGTAGTAGAACTGTTTCTTGATAGAAAGGGATGATCAGAGTGGAAGCAGTGAGATAATGTCTGCAACAATACCAAACAGGGAGGCCCCTAAAGCATTCCTGTTTGTGCACTTCCCTGCATGAAGGAATTAAATGCATAGTGAGAAGTATGGATAACTTTTGTCATTATCAGTAAGAACATCATGATCATAAAGAAAAACCACTAGTACCAATTACCGATTTAGCCTGTTCCTCTGTAATAAGCTGGAGGGAAATGCCTGATTTACAAACAAGCCCAGAAGAATTTTCCTTCTATTCCCAAAACATAATACCAACAGGATATCATGAACAACAGGAGGAAACTCCGTGTTGAACTCACACAGAATGACAGTTGACAGAATAGTAATCTTAAATATGGCAGGTATCTGGCTTGAAAATCTGTTTTATTCTAATTATGCAAGAACTATGAAGCTGATTTGAAAACAGTCATTAGGCGAAAAAGTTTACTCTGATGAATACAGGAAATTTTTCTTTTCAAGCTATCTGTTTCCTCCCTTCCTGCTAACTGACATCTATACTATCCCCCATTAGGACCTGATATATTAATGCATTTCTGCATAATAAGATAAGAGACTTTTGTTGACCACAAAACCATGATGGAGTTGGTAAAAACAGAGCTACCTTGAAACTGGAATGAGAGATCAGTAATTAACTGGTGTCCAAAAAGATGAAAAATATGGAATCACCATTTATTGAAAATCAGTTTAAGGCATGTTTTCTTAAGTGAAAATGGGCTGATTTTAATTCACATCAGTTCCTTAGTATAATTACTGTACATGTCTATAAATAAACTATATCACTGGTGTAGGCTATTTTAATCAGCATCCACATAGAAATAAGTATTTGCCCTAATATTAAGTAAAATTTGAGGAGACCAATTTAAGTATCTTGCTGCCCAGAGTGAAGGAAAACACTGAATTCTGGGTATTTGATTAAGACAGCTAGACTGTGCTGCCAGCACTGTGCAAGTATGTAAACTTCTGGTTTCCCACGCTAACATACTGAAAGTGAGAAATGATAGTGCTGAAATGTGGAACCTAGCATCAAACTAATGAGCTGTTGGAGCACACTTGCAAAAAAAAAAAGTTTAAGGTATTGCATGAACTCTTGAGAGGCTGTGAAAAGGTTGTGTAATGATTAGACATTTATGCATCTATTTATATATCTATTGATAGTCAGATCTGGTTTTATTTAAGAAATAGTAAAAGCAGCAATATTCTCAGCAGTTCTTTTAAGAACTCTGGGCAGCTGTTTTTGATTGCTGTGTTGCACAACTGCATCTTTTCATCCTGTGCAGAGGAAGAAATTAGAAAATGTGCTCTGCACTGAATTATGAGGGTACTTTGCTGCTTGAAATAATCTGAGAATGATACATTGTCTGATACAACCTAAGAATCAGTATTCTCTCATGCTGTTATCTTGGTATAAGACACCCCATAATGAAGATTCTTCCGGGTTATTTCAAACCATGAATAAATGTTCAAATACTTCTTTTCCTGAATTCCCCCCCCAAGTGATTTTTCTCACTTCTGCAGCTCACATTTTTGCTTCTCTTTGAAATGTTGTATTATTTTTGATGTGAATGAAAATGTGGTGACACATGCTGGATGAAAAATCCTGTAATTTGTGAATTCATAATCCTAATCCTGCATCAGCTACCCGTGAGAACTAAAACTGAGTATGTACTCTTATATTTTGTCCTTGTAAAGACTCTTATATTACACCAGTTCCAGGCAGGGAAAGGAATAAAGAAATGGATAATCTCTTCAGAATTTTCCATACGCCTTGTACAGAGAATAGTGGATGAAGTGTTTTAAACAAAGGAAGGAAGGAAACTTTGATTTCTTGCCAAGAGATTGAAATCTCTTGATCTTTTACCAAGCTAGTTTATTTTACTGCCAACAGTTTCCTCACCTTAAACAGCTCCTTTTCATCTGCAGAACTAACAGCAGCGAGGGAAACAGGCTCTGCAGACTGGCAACGCTGTAAGAATCTGCCCTAGTTACTGCAGGGACTGATTCGCATTCAAATTTAGATACAGACCTGAAAATACACACAGTTCCAGGTGTGTATTTTCACATTGTTCCAAACCAAATTTTAATTTTTTTTCCTAAGTAGATGAAAGCTGGTTTTGTGAATGTTGATCTACTGCACAAAATTTATTTAACTGCCTTATCTATTGAATAAAATGTGACACTGATTTTCAGGATTCTGTATATTGTATTTTTTTAAGAAACTTTTATATTTCCCGAATTTAAGAAACTGAACTCCTTTGAAGTGAACTGAATGCAACAGTTCTGAAACTTGGGCTCCCTCAAAACTGGTGAGTTAGTTATGCTGCAGTTTACACTGTACCCTTAGTGTTTATACTTGTGATTTCAGAGCAATCTCTAAGATGTGGAGCGCAAGTTCTTAGTTATTTTGCATATCTTTTTTCAGTGAGAAGATGATGATGGTTTGGTAAAGTCTGAAGTTGAAGGCTGGCGATGGGTACTGTACGACAAGATTTTCATTTTTATTATGCTAATAAACCCAAGAGCAGAGATGTGTGATGAAATGATCTTCTGCATAGCAATAGAGCATAAATCCTGTGCACCCCTTCAGCCTTTTCTCCCAATCATATTTATGCAAGGCTAATTAATTGAGGTATTAATCAGCTACAGGTATCTGCTTAGTCCTTAGCTTAGAACTGAAACAGGAGAAGTTTTTAATTTGAGAATCATAAATTAAAACAATAATAGGAATTATTACTTTTGAGGAGAGTGAGCTGTATTAGCAAACATCTTCCAGTTTTTGTCTGGATGGACAGAGGGATAATTTGTTATTCTGAGATCCATGGAACAGCCCCTGCTCCAGACTGTAAAGCATTGTTCTGATATGACCATGATCTTGCCATTATCTGAAAAATAAACTTTTTAAAATCAGTGTAAGACGGGATATACAGGGCTTTAAATCTTCATTTTAATCAGGAATGGCAGCAAATGCATTAATTGTGTTTTGTTCCTGCAATCTTCCGGTAAGGAAAACAAAAAGACTCATTATATAAAAACTATTATTTTAAATGAACAATGATTTTTTTTTCACAATAGCAGGAGAGGAAATGCTGTCTGAATCTTTTTTTTTTCCTTGCAAATACATTCTAGTTTATAGTAAACCAAGTGAACAATCCTCTATTTTTTTTTTCTTTTTATAGCTAGCAGACTGCAATTAATGCTTTTACAAGGAGAATGGATAAATAAGAGAATCAAAAATGATGTTTCAGACTTTGACGTATATCTTTGGGTCACCTAGATGATATGGAAATTTTGGACTGTTTAGAATAAATTAATTAGTTTTGAAACAATAAGTGAAAAACACTTCTGTAGCCTACAACCATGAAAGCTAGAACTACGCCATCTGACTCAACCATGCATACTAAGCTAAGTGCAATGAAGCTTTGTGCATTCATCTCTAGAGGGATGGTTTACCTGCTGATTTCTCAGTTGCTCAATGTACAGCTTCGATTACTGTGTAGCTCTTTCTATAGATTTCTGTTTCTAGTGAAAACAGAAATGGTTTTGTCAACTTAAAGGGCTTTTGTTTCATTAAAGAAGCAAAGCAATGGGGAGAGAGCCACAGAAGGAGACATTTGAACAGCTTGAGAGCACAGTATATGTGGTCAGTAGAACTCAATTAAAAAAATCTTTTTATTACAAGAGTCTGTGTGGTCACAGATAAGCATCTGTGTAATTCGAAGTGATACCCTGAGAATTTTTTGAAGGCCATTCTGCTGCTTCAAGTTCAGACAGCAGCATTTTTGTTTACTTTGTGCTTAATGTCAACCCTTTTCAGAGCAGCGAAAAGTCTTATGAAAGTTAGAAAAAAATATTTTTAATGATACGGTAGGAAATGTCTTTAGGATGTCGCATGCTCTTATGAAAAAACATGGTCTCTCTTATTTGAGCAACAGCCATCCACTCTAGTGAAAGAATACTTCAGATTTCCAGATGCCAAAAGGATTTATTCTGAAATCAATCATTTAAAAACAAAACAAGAAGTGTACTGAACCCAACACTACTTGACTCAGACTGCACATGAACTTAGAAAAGTGAGTAATATGAAAGAAGGAATTTTTTTTAATTAAGATGAATCTTAATGAGTTAATTGTCTCTAGAAACTGATTTATTATATATGACTTGACCCAAAAGAAATCTTATGTCTTAGAAACAGCAGAGTCTGTATGTCACAATGGGATTTTATCTCTGTTGGTATTGCAGAAACGGAGTTAGAAAATAAGATCGTTTTTTTGTTTTGTTTTTTCTTGAGTTTACAATTCTAGCATTAAAAACAGGGAAAGTTTCTGTATGATTAACAATGGAGATCATGTTTGACTATTCAAGACATCCGTTGTTGGGAAATTATCTCCTGGGTTTAGCTTTTAAATGAGCCTTGCTGCATTTTTCCTGCTACTAAACTGCCGTTGAAGAACAACTCAAATAACAGAAGATGTATTAAAATAGAAAAGAAAAAACTGCAGCTGAAGAATTATGGCTGAATTAATTTCATGAATTAAATTTACTCATCGGGAATATATATGATAATACATCTCATAATTTTTAGTTGGTTGTTAAATTTCCTTATAGATGATTTTCTCATAATGTAGCACATATATATATTCATCACTTCTAGCTGACAGATGCCTGAGTCACCAAAGGCTTTAAAGCAGACCTACCCAGCTGTTTTTTAAAATGAACATGCTGTGAAAGAAACCAAAACCTTCCTATCTCTAAAGTGAGATGGTATTAGCACACAAAATTGCAAACAAGAGCAAGAGTTCTTTACAGAGAAAGCTGAGGCTTGTCAATGGAGTCTGGTTAAAAAGTTTGCAAATAACTCCTCCCCAGTGTGCTTTAGGGGATGAATCCCTCTCCTCAATTTTGCCTTCCATTTGGGAACTTTCAGCAGCCTGCTAATCTGTACGTAATTTACCCAGCTCCCCATTAGGTTCCTACAGAAACATCCTTATTTCTAGGTTTGGGTCTGAGCCTTTCCTCTGCTGTAAGCAAACCCTTTTGTTCGTTTCAGCTTTCCTGCCTGCTATTCCCTGCTTGTTGTGCCTCTGCCTGTCTTCCCCTCCCTCTGCAGAAAGGTCAGTGCGTCTCCAGGCAGCTCCCCCCTGCTCAGAAGGCCGCAGCCAGAATAAGGGAAAAGGTAGTCTACCATTCTGCTCTCTATACCATTTAGATAATATATACACATAGAATATATGCATAAGCCAGAAACAAATTAGTAAAAGAAATACAATCTTTTGTCCCATCATTAACTCTTCAGTGTTATTTTTCCACCTGCATGTTAATTGCAGGATAAGAAATCTGCTCCAAATGTAATGAAAATGGAAAGGTGACGATGATAAAAATAGTAGCATACTCACAGCTTTGTAAATAAATGCAGTGCAGGAAATTAAAATTAAATTATGATTTTTGCACAAAGATGCAAACCGTTTCCAAGTTAATGGCTCAGGATTGCAAATGAGGTTTTGTCTTTTGGCTATAGAAATTGCACTAATGGCAAAACGTGAATCCCAAATGCTTCCCCTAGATTCAGGATTTCTTAGGTCTGTGTTCAAGAACACTGTTGAACAATAATTACTGACTGTTCTTACACCACATAAACAATTCCTCCTCCCATCTGAATACAGAGTTTCCGATTTGTGGCTTATTTGTCTCCCAGTTTACTTAAGGGTATGCATATGTAGATCAGTGTATGTAGATGAGATGAACTTGGTTTGTACCTTTGTAAATGAAAAGGCCTAATTTAATGTAAAAAATTTGAAATTAAGCCTCCCTCTAAGAATGTTTTAAAATACAGAATGCATATTTATAAGACATACTGTAGATGCTCTAGCTAGTCTTCACTGTGGATATTGATGTCATGACTGAAGACACTAACAAAAAAATCTGCTCTCACTGAGATCATCTCAACCACTTGACAATTATCAGGGGAGAAAACAGGTATAACTATTTCATGGTCAAACTTAAGGCAGATGTTTGTTATTTCCTGGTATAATATTTATCTGAATGCTGTTTTGGGCAATATCTAATGGATTTGAGAAATCTGCTGTATAGCATACATTATATTAAGAGTATTAATTCATTGCCAGCTGTCCTCTGAAACAGCCTATGCAAATAACCATTTCCTCTTCAGTGACTTCAGTGTTTTAAATGGGATTAACTCTGTATTTTAATACTACAGTCACACAGGGCAACAGGAGTCATTCCTCTCAAGTAGTGGTTAATGACCTTTAATAATCTTCTTAATAACCTTTTTCTATGTGCCAAATTTCAGTAGCCCAACTTGCTGTGAAGTGCAAGGATAGTAGCTTTGCAGCAGCCTTAACACTGTAGGTGTCTTCAATGCAGTGACTAACCATGCTGAGTATGTGTTTAAATGCTAAGAACACAGCACTGGTCTTCATAGCACATGTGAAATACAGTTCCTTCATCAGCTTCATAAATCATCTTCCACCCAGGGAGACTGCACTGTGATTTCTGCCAGAAATGACAATCAGATTGGCTCCTTAAGATGACTGTAAGTGCTTTGTTTTATTCATACTATGGAATTATTAAAAAAAAAATAAATCCATTTCTGTGGCCCCAAGTTTGTTAACAAATAGATCTCTTGGATATAATCAATATGTCCTAGGACCAAATGTTAGAATGTGCGGTTATGATTGCACAAACCTACGCAGATGGGCTTTTGTTATAAATGATCTTCTCTTTTTTCTATTTGCAAGCAATTTAGTAAGTAAATAAAAAATGAAGATAGATATTATAACAACAAAGTACCCATTACAGTTATAGCAGCAGAGAACTGCAATAAAAAGGATATAGAACATTTCAATCTATTTTTTTAATACTAGGGGAGTTTTTGTAGTTTAAGATTTTATTTTCTCATAGGCTCTGTGATTATAACAGACCACATTTTGACAAGGTTTTCTTTTGCGTTTTCAGTGGACTAAATCCTGCTCCTCCTACTTAGATACTTCCATTCCTGTATGGGCAGTAGCTTCCCATGCACAGGGGAACTTGAGTGTGGATTTTTGTTGTCTCTGTCCACAGTATGAATCTGAAAAAACTTTCTCTGAGCCACTATCCATTTAAAAGCTTGTATTTTACCATCATCTGATAATAACCACTGTTGCCCTTAAAGTATATGGAGATCAGTTAAGTGTGCTGATTTAAGTATAGTTTCCTTTCAAAAGATTGCATCTGGCAGTAGGAGGTAGAATGAACATTTTTAGATTGTATTATGATTATGGAGCAATAGAAAGGGAGGCCTGTTGTATGTGCTTGTTCAAGGGAGAGAGAAATTGAAAAATACAATTTTAAAACCATTTAAAATTTTTATTGGTGGCACTTTTGGGAAAATGTGCCACAGGGAATGAAACCTGCAGGAGCCTGGAGAATCAGAAGAAATGGGCATATCATCCTATGTGGTTGTGATCCTGTTTTATATTATTCCTATAGTACTTGTTTATAAAACTATACTATAGACTATAAACTGTATCTACTGCTCCTTCAAAACCACAGTAGGTTAAAAATCAACAATAATCAGTTGCAAAGAGGTTATAATTTTGTTTAAAATAATTCAATAATTTTCTGTAAGGGTAGTATAAATTTTTTTTAAATGCTGTAAAAAAGGTCAGACCAAAAATAGAGTAATGGTGGAATTCCCACACATTCAGACTAGAAAAAAAATGCTGACTGTCATTTTCCATTTTCAAAAGTTCTTTTTCCCAACTTCCTCTTTCAAAATCGTATAAATAAACAGATTGACTGTGTAATATAAAAAGTTAACATGATCTCAATTTGTAAGTCTTGTGACTTTGTGTGGGCATTCCACTATTGTACTTACTACAGGGATACTCCCTACGAGTGAATCTATCAAGAGCAGACGGATGTAGGGCTTTACTGAAAAAACGCTGAGCATCTTCACTATCATTTGTGGTTAATGAGCGATGAAGGTGGTTAACCGTTAAACAAATCTACCTCTCCTGGAGTGGCAGAAATATTCACAAAGAGTTAGTAAATAACCTCAGATGAATACTTTAGTCGAGAGCTGTTTCTGTATACCAGCTGGTTAAATATTTTTATTATTTCAGTTTGCTGCCACCATCACCAAGGTGTATGTATGTGATACACACTGTAATATGTACATAATACAACTGTTTGGATTAGGAAGTAAAATGAAACATACCCAAAACAAGTAGGTTACAATATATTTTTAAGAGTTAAAGGAGAACTGCATGGCAATGGTTTATATAAAACAGTGAACTTTCTGCTAAATAGTACATAAAAGCTAGCTTGCTGTAATTTTTTTTAGCTAATGTGTGCTCAGAAGGACTAATAATAGGCCTTATGAATCATAAGCATTCATTAAGTAAGCCACCAGAGTTTTAAAAACATAACTGTTGAAATCTAGTCTGAAGTGAACAAGTAAATTAATGGTTTTTTTTTAAAAATGACTCTTTTAAAAACACTATGATAATATGCTTCTAAATATTTAAGATCCTTTATTCTGTATGAAACCAGTATGTTGATTACTGGATTCGCAAAAATGTCTTTCAAGACCAAACTTGAACCCATCCTCTAGGTTTTGAAATGCATTTGGAATGCTTGACTCCCTCACGATGGTCCCAAGGGAAAATGGGTTAGTCTCACCCGTGTTTGTTTACTCAGGAAGGCACAGTTTCAGCATAGCATTTGGTTTTCAGTGAAGAGCTACTTTTTACTTTAGTTATCCAGCTGGCTTGATATGGGTACAATTAAATGATTTGTTCTAGATCACTGAGGGAATCAGTGGCTTGACTGGGAGAAGAAAGCTAGACTGGGAAGACTGAAAATACTGGTTCCCATCATGTAACAATTTCTCAGTAGCATTTAAATAAATTAGAGGGACAACCTATTGTATTTCACAGTCATCTGCACAAATTACCAGCATTGTATAGACTAAATTTACATCAGTGGGGAAATGTAGATGCAGAAGGAAAACTGAATGAAAAAAAAATTAACACTTTCATGTGATAGTTATCTTAACAGACATACCAGATAAAGAAGAGGAAAAGTTAAATGAAAATTTGTCTTCCAGAGCTATTTGGTTTCATAGGTATCACTTTTAGGGGGAAAGTTTGGCTGTTTAATTAGTCTTTTTTACTTGTCTTTAGTAATTTATTAACCAACCTATATGAACTGTAATTCTAGGATTTTTCTAATCTACAGATGTTCAAAGTTTGGGGTTTGGGTTTTTTTTTCCCCTTAATTATCTTTTCCTTTTCCCATTTTTTATGACTTAGACACATGCAGTGCTATCATGAGATCATCATGTTGATATGATACCACCACTTTTATCAGTAAGATTAGATTACTGCAAAAGACACCTGCCTGTTGCAGGCATTGATTACTGATAAAAGTAATAAGTTGTCATCTTCTGCGATAACAGAAGACAATGAGACATGTACATCGGCTGTAATTGGCATCACAAAATTTGGTGGTAAAGGAATAGTGAAATTTAGCATTTTCTAATTTAGTTTCAGGGGCAGGACATGGAGCTCCAGTAAGGACAGAGACTCCTGCAATTTTTTTCTACCCTATCCTTCCTACCAAATTCTACTTCACTTCTGCAGGTCTCTCCTTTCCTCCAACATCAATTTTTCAACAGTTTTCCATCTTCATAGACTCTTCATTTCAGCCTCAGTCTCCTGGCTCAGCCAGTGCTGGCTTTCTCCTTGGCTTGCTGCCTGAGTCCCCTGCTGAACTCAGGATGTGGTTCTGCCAATCTGATTGTGGGCTGCTACTGAAAGGGGTAGTCCCGTTCCTCCCGTTGCCTGGCCTGGTCTCCCGTGTGAGCTGAGTCAGGGAACGAAACTCGTGTGATTAATTTTCTTTCAGTTCAGCTCTCTGAATCAGATCGTCATGGGGTAAAATGAACACCAATGCTAAAAATCACAACCAGGGTTGGAAGGGACAGTGGAATAGGGAGAGGAGGGACCATCTCTTTCAGCAGCACTTCACAATTAATGTGAGTTTCATCATTAAACTTCATTTCTAGCCCCAAACTCCTTACCCTGCCTTTCCTGTTCGTCTTCCCTCTTTAGCCCCTCTTCCTACTGGGTTCCCGTATGCCCCTGCCCTTTCTGCCCCCGTTCCAGAGTTACCTATCGGCTAATGCCAGCTGTCTTGCCCAGCTCTGTTTTCTGCCTCAGTCTCTGCACTTCCCTGGTTCCCCCTAGACAGACCTTGTCAGTAATAGTGCCTGTGGTCCCTCAGTCAATTGCTGTTTACAGAGTATTATCAAAGTGGGAGAAAAATGCTTCAGCAATTAAGATACCTTATTTTTATAAACTCTTCCCAAGCCAGCTTTAATTAAGAAGCTCTTTTACTTGTCCATGAAAAAATTCCAAAACTAACTCTTACTGCATGTGTTATAAAAATGGATAAAACCTCCAACAGTTATGAAGTGAAATGCCTACAAATTGAGCTTTCCTGACTTCAAGCCCTTTGTATTAAAAATAAGCAGTGAAATAGTTTTCAACAATACTTAGAGGCTCTTTTTCCTACTGTAAACAAACACTGAATTTCTGGGCAAAAGTCTCTTCTGCATAATGCAAGTCAACTCCCATTGACTTAACAGGAGTTGTGCTCTATACGAGAGCAGAATCTTGTCTCTGTGAATAAAGGAGTTTTTTCAAGAGTGAGGGGGATCTGCACAATGAATGCATTTTTACCAGCCCTTTCTGATTCATTGGCAAACTACCAAACACAAGAACTGTTTCTGTAGTCTTTCTGCTCTCACAATGACAGACATTTTCTTTTTGATTTTTAGTGGGAAGTCTTTTGTATTTTTTTTTTTCTCATGAAAATGTGTCTTATGTTTCTTGGTATTTTGTACAATGAAGTATTTCTCAGTCATAATATTTTTGAAGTTGGTTCTTCCTGAGTTTGTCATGTATCTTCTAGTTCCAGTTTACAACTTAGCTGAGGATAAACAAACAGATTGGGGTCTACCTTATGCATATGTCTCTTGCAATTCAAAAGCTGCTTTGAAACCAGACTGGGCAGACAGGACCCCTATGGAAGTTACAGCAGCCCCAGGGAGCTATCCAAGTGATGCCAAAATGGTGTCTTGCTGTGGTCCACTCTAGACCCAAACTAGAAAGTGGGGGGGCGTACTTTCTAGTCATCAGGAATCCTCCAATGGGCCAAAGTGAAACTCCTTTTAGCAACACAGAAGAAATTTAGCTTGTGCTAATGAACTGCCCTCTGCAGAGTCTCCGTACTGTAAACTATAGCAGTCTTGCTTCCTATCGTATTTTATTTTCTTCCCAGAGTTGTGCATGACAACTTTCAAAAAAAATTTAGCGGGTATCTTCATACAATTAATATTTTTAAAATGTTCATCTTTTGTGTTGTATGGTTTATGTTTTTTATCATCATCTTACATTATTTTCTTGATAGTGAGGTCAAGATGTTTTTACTTCCTGTTGTGCTTTGAAAAACACGTATTACCAGTGACACGGTTACAAAGGTCAGCCCTGCAGATAGTACTGCCTTTCCAGAGAACCAGGAAACCATAGGCTGAGGACCATGCCTAGTGCTGAATGGTCTGTGAGGTGATGTGTCCAAACTGAGCAGTGGATGAGGCGAAGTGAGCCCAAACCTGACAATCATCTGACATCCGTATTCAGAAACAGCAGTGTCACTCCTTAGTTTCTCTCTGTGGAACCCAACCAAATATTTTGGTAACCGTGTTGACCGAACATAGGCAAAACCCCCGTGGACTGCAGAGACAATCGGTCTTGCTTTCTGGATGGTGTCTGCAAGTAGAGGGTACTGCTTCTGACCCAGAAGCGTGTTGCATCACAGTCTTGTTTGACAGTAAGCAAAGCCTTGCTGCCTATCAACACACAACTGGATTTCTTCCAAAGCTGAATTAAACCCTGTCTTTAAGAAGTGTATCTAATCTCATGTTTAAAACCCAAGCAAAGGTGTACCCGTTATCTCCCCTGATATAAACTATTTAAATATTTAATTGCCCTCACAGTTGGGAAGTGTCAGCATTAGGTTTGTCCGGCTACAGTTTCCAGCAAATGGGTACCATTGCCTTTGTCAGTGAGGTTGAAAAGGTCATACTATCAAGATCTCCTTTCTGTATTTAAGTACCTATTCAAAGTAATCCAGTCTCTTGTCAGGTTATTTTTTCTTTCAGAAGCTGAATAAGCTGCAATGTGGAAGCTTTGTCTTTGAAGTTAGCATGTTTTCTGCTCCCTGGATCATTTTTTCAGTACTCTCTGGACTGTCACTAATACGTCCATTTTCCTCCTAGAGTAAATATCAGAAGTGGGTGCACCCACCAATGTGCGCAGAGATCTTCTTTCTAGAAAAGAAGGTTTTGTGCACACTAGATTGCATTAGTTCTTTTTGCCACGGCATTGCCCGTGCTTTTCTGAATGAATGAATGCACCAGTCATTCTATTGTTTCTAAACATTGCCACCAAAGACTCTATACAACCACCTAAACTGCTAACACAAAATACCTTCAGCTTAGAAAGCAGCATCCTGAAGGATGCTGCTAGAAACACATCAGTTCATTGATATCTTGCCACTGACGATTCCATTTTGAAATGTCAGTGAGCCAGTTTTTAGTCCAGTTATTTATACAGAAATCAGGTGTTTTGAATCAAAATATCTGGTGGCACTAAATCAATAGCTTGGAGAAATCCAAGTTTAAAATGGAAGTGCAATTAGTTTTATCCGCTGAACATTTAATTATTTAAAAAAAAAGTTTACTCCCACTCATCAGGGCCCTGAGTGCACTGATAGGCTTTAATTGCCCTGGCCAGTCTGAGTTGACCCTTGCTCCCCATGGCCCTGGCGTCCCATTTCACTCAGCTCAGTGCTGCTGGAGGTGTGCAGGTCTCCAGCCCTGACTGGGCCAATGCCTGGCCATGGGCCCTGCTGATCTGGACCCTCAGTCCAGGGCTGGGTTCTTGTCTGCCCCCATCCCCTAGACCTGCCCTGTGCCCTGGCTGTGATGTCCTGCCCTGCTGCACCCACCCCGTGGGTCCCTTGTGGCTCCTGGCCCTTAGGGAGCCGCTGGCCCGCACTGCGCCCCTTGCATAAAAGATAACATAGGTCTGGAAGGGATGTAGGCTGTCAAACACCGCACTGCGATTGCAGCTCATTGTATAGGAGTTCATGCTGTCACCATTCATTACTTTTTATTAGCAAAGGCTGGAATATGGATGGACCTCTCCATTATTTTACCTGGGATCAGTGTCTAGCTAGTGGGTTTGTATGTCCATGAGTCAGAATATTTATGCTTTTGCATCTTGGAAACAGCTTGCTTTTCAGTGGAGATGAGGATCCACCACTCTGAAGTCAGGCTGGATGGCATGAGACTGCTGATTTTGAAAATGAGTGTGATAGTTATTATAGTCAAACTGAGCCTCTGAACTCACTGGAGCAGAGCACAAAAAGATTCCTATGTTTTATGCTGAGCATACTGAAGAGTTTCAGTGATTGCTGGATAATACTAGTTTCTCTAATACTTTGGTGTTTACACTTTACATTTTCTGTAATGTGTTTTAAATATGAATATATTTAAATGTTGAAATTTCATTGCATAATGTAGGGTGTGGTCGTTCCTTGGCGGCAATCTGGTTTTTTATCTGTATTAACTCCCCTAGGTTTTGCTTGCGAATCTTAATGTTATTGAATCAATGTGGTGCCCCATCCAAAAAAATGGCCATAGGCACATTCTGCTGACGTGTTATTCCTTAAAAGTGCAGGATACCTATCTGAATAAACTGTGGAAAATAATTCAGCAAAGCTGTTGTTCGACTGGAATGACAGTCAGGTTTTTGCTTGGTGACATTTAGAAGGAAAAAGAAAAATGGAGACGGCTTGTTTTTGGCCTGAAATGGAATATATTAGCTGATCAGTGTGACACAGAGTATGTAGTGAGTGATATGTTATTTTCTGCTGTTGTTTTAGAGCAAATAGAATGATTTAGATGATGTGCTGTAACAGAAGGAAAGAGACTATTGGAATTGGATATTCAGGAGGCAAATAGGTTTATTCTATTTTATGCTTCACATTTACTGCTTTCTGGCACAAATAATACTGCAACCATCATAAAGATTTAAACTAACCATGCTGATAAATACTTAATTCCTTTTGTTTAAGAAATCTCTTATATTGTTGCTCTTACATTTTTAAGATGTAGTCCGTCTCCAGCTTTCCTGCTTGGGTTTGATCTCTGGCTTATTGACTGGCTATTTTAAGATCTGCTTTGATGTAGTAGCTCTCCTGTTATGCTTTCATTTTGCAAAGTACCTATTTAATGGTCCTGTTATTTACAGCGGCTGAGCAACATCTGAGGGATGTTAGAGCTGCCCCACAGGACCGAGGGCGGGGGCCGTGGTGTGCAGCAGAGGCCGGGAAAGCGGGACGGGAAGGGGTTAAGCTGGAGACTAAATGGAGACTGTTCCTCTGCTGTCAGAGGAGAGATGAAGAATGCTTTTCTGTGCTGTTCTTGCTTTGACCTTCAGGAGTGAGATAGAAATGAGTTTTGAGATCTCGTGCTTAACGAAGTCGTATTATCAGTATCCTTTCTATAGCGTTTTCACCCTTTATGTATTTTTACCAAGGGTTTCAGCGTGGTGTCACAGTTAAAGGGAGTTCCCAGCCGGGAGTTACACTTGTTAACCTTTCTGTCTTCTGGTATTTTTCCAATACAGTCGCGCCCAGCGAGGGCTCCTGCCGCGGCCACCCCCCGTGCCGTACGGCCCCAAAGCCACAGCGGTGTCACAAACCCAGCGCGGGGGGAAGCGGCCCCCTTTCGGCGCTGGGAGCGCGTCCCGGGGCAGCAGGGCCGCAGCTGCGCCGCCCGGGTCTCTCCCCACGCGTGGCCGGCCGGCGGCCGCGGCGGGACCCC
>VWZZ01000872.1:43253-69538 GCA_013399095.1 Psophia crepitans | reverse complement strand
GGGGGGGGGGAAGTGACTTAGTCAACCATTTCTCTCCATGTCTGTGGTAGCCACAATGTTGGAGTGGATGGAGCTGTGTGTGGCTGTGACTTGATACTGGACAGTTTTAAAATAAGTTATAAGGGGTGTATGTTTAAAAAATATATATGTCACAATTAGTTTTTAATGTAAGAATGACTATAACATTTCTGATTTTTTTTTTACTAATGATGTATTTAATTACTCATACATAAAAGTTAATAAAATTGCTTATTTCTGTTTTAATGTTTCTCTTTAACTTTGTCATTTTTCACTTGCAGTGAAACATGTCATGTTCCTGGCTGTAAAACTTTAAATTATTAAAAAAAATTCTACACACAAAACCTGGATGGCGTAGGTCAAAGGTTTTACTCTTGTGTTAAACATACTTGGAAATCTCACAGTTGATTTATTTTATAATTGATATTTGACTTGCGTTGTACACTGGAATATAATAGCATCAATCAAACCCAGATGATTTAAAAAGCTCTTTTTTTTAAATACCTTTTGGAATTATAGGATAATGTAATCTCTCTTACAATCCTAGATGTGATCCCAGTGCTAATTCTGTTCCTCTAGAAGAGCCCAAATCCTGCATCTTTCACAGTCTATGCATCGGTCCTTCTTCAAATAGCTTTTTTCTGCTGAATTTACACTATAGTCTCTAGGCAGACCATGATCCACTGGAACTGGAGCAGTCCCTTCCTCTTAGGATGTTTTTGAAGTTCCCCTGAAGCAATAAATCTCTTCAAATTATTGTCTCATTCATTGATGACCAGTTTAGTTACTTTGTCATAATCACTTTGAAAAACAGCATCTAAGTCCTTCATTTACAGTATAATTCTATAGATAATAACAGTCTCTTCTCTAAAACCCTTTAGTGTGTAAAATGCCTCCAGTGATTTTTCATCCCTGTTACTATCTTGTGTTTTGTTGAATCCCAGTTCAGTGTGGAGGCCAGATGATGACTGTAATGGTGCGAAGTAATTTGCAGTCAAAAATGGTATTTGTAGTTTTATATGGACTATCAAGTCGATAAGGCATTTAGTTGTGGCTTACCTAGAAATAATTCAACTGCTGCTAATGCAGAAAGGAGAATTTATGATTTATTGGAAATCCTACGAAAAGGTAGATTAAAAATCATTAAATTCTGTCTGTTTTTTTAGAATCTAAAAGATGTTTGTCTCTGATCAATTTCTAGTATATACCTTTATTATTTCCCAATTTAAGTGTTTGTAATAATTTCTACCTTTGGATGAGAAGCTTGGTCATTTCCGTAGCTGAATCCTTAGTATGTAGTTTTAAGGCTGCTTAATTGTACTTTCTATACGCCTTCCAAAAGCTTACTGTGATTGATTAACCGCAGTAATGTATTAAGAATCCAACATTAAGACAACATCAGACTTTATCTTCCCACTATAGTCTTATCTTCTTAAATAATTTATTTTTATGTTTTAATTTTGGGAGATGAGTTTCGTTTTCTGCCTTAAATTTTATTCATTTGGGAATCTAGTTTTAACTGGTTTTGCCAGAGGATAGGAAACTACATGGCATCCTCAGCTGATACAGTTAGTTGCTGCTGTATTTGCACTTCTTCCCTTATGCTAAATTTGATGTTGATCAACCCCTTTTAATATGCTAACTCAGGAAAAAAACTAATAAAACATAGGTCGGGTCGTTTGTTGGGGTTTTTTTCCTTTTGTGGAACTGCAGTGTCAGTTCACAGCTATCCTTGAACAAACAGATGCATGGATACTCATCTGTTAATCACAACTGTAGGGGTTTTATCCGTTCTAGTTACTTATATTAAATAAAAGTTACCTTAAGGTAGTGTGAGTAAAGCAATCAATCATATACCCTGTTTTGAACAGATTTAATGTCTTCTGCAGTATCTTGTGTATAGTGCTATTTCTTCTGCTACTGAAGCTGTGATGGATAATAGCAGCATTAGGTATCCGTGTTAGTGACAACTCCTGATGGTACAGGGCTGTATATATTAGCAGAGAGTGTGCATTTTGCTTTTACCTGCTACAAAAAACTCCCTGAGATTTAACTCTGTACCTTTCTTTACCTATATCCTGGGAAGAAGGACAGTTCACCTCTATCAAGGGCCCAAACGCCATGTCAGTGTCTGCCTTTTTCATCCTTCAATTCAAAGCTGGACTTCAGCATTTGGTAATCTGTGTCCTTGTTTCTCCTGCCGGTCCTGGCTCCTTGGCTGCAGATTGCTCCTGTTCCAGTACCCTCAGTCAGCAGCTGAATGAAGCCAGCCACAGCCCCCACTGCAGCAGCGGGGGGAACCTTGGCTGCGGCAGGGGCGGTGGGCTAGCAGCCTGGGAGGCAGCTCAAGAGTGTTTGTAGTTACCACAGCACGACTAAGGAGTACTGCTTCAAGTGACACACGTGCAGTAGTTTGATAGTTTCTTGTGTTCTCCATGAAACAGATGGCATCTCAACTGTCTGTTGAAGGAGAAAGGACTAACAACTAACTTGGCTTGTCTGTTTTGACTGGGAAATCTTTCAAGCCATATTTATGGATTGTGTTTTTTTTTAAAAAATACTTTGTTTCTTGTGGATATCTTATGAGATTAATACAGTCATAGCTTCATTCTATATTGCCTAAAGCTTTGAAGCATAGCTCTAACTGGAGACTCTCTGGGTGTGTTTTGGAGTATCTTTTAAAATTGTTTTTTAAGTTTAATTTGCTGAATATGGAAAATGGGAAGTGAATCAGTAAAATTCTTTGATTGAAAGTGATTACATTGCTGATTTTGCTATTCCTAATCAGTTGGGCTTAGTTTGTAAATTGCAGTTATACATTGGATTGAATTTAAGTATTAATTAATGTAATGTTGATTTTGATAACTAACTTCAGACACAAACTAGCTTCCAGTACTGTGGAATATAGGGGTAACATCAATGTTTCTTTACGGATAGGTATTTTCCAATTTATGGATATGATTTTTGAGTAGGTTAGAGTGGTGTAGGGAAGAGAAGTTGTTTAGTTCTTTACTTGCACTTTTTCTTTTTAAGGACTTATGATTTCACCAAAGCCAGACACTGCACTGGAATTTTACTTTAACAAGAGTGACGCCCAGTCATATGCAGAATACGTTTCTACACTTAGAAAATTTCTTGAATGTAAGTAAGTTAGTTCTAATTGTCCAAGTAATTCAGCAGTCTTAATGTTGAGTATATTAGTTTCCTTTTTTGCTTGTAGTTACCAATTGCTAATGAAAACTGATGCAAGTTCAGGCTTACTTTAGACATGTGTTACTAAAGTATATACTTTACAGAAAAAGGTAAATATCAATACCTGTATCGGACAAGAAGCCTGCGCATGAGGAATAGTGGAGTACATAAGGTAGAGTTTGGGGTCCTAGTCCAGTGTTTTGGTGACATGGTTGTGTAAATACTACAAGACGTAGAAATTACATATACCAAAAGAATTCAGTGTAAAATTACATAGGGCATGTATTTGGACGCAAAGTTAATCAAGGCTTAACTGATCAGTCTTTTCTAAATGGCTTGATAACTGACATCCTTTAGTCTTAACAACTTGGGTGTTTGCCTGTTTAAAAAATGAGGCACATGAAGATTAAATTAATTGCTATTTATTCATTTTCACCTAATATACAGTATTTATGGGCAGAAATGTTAAAATATTGAATTTAGAACATGGAGACAAGGTAACACAGGACAAGACTGAAGGATGGCAAAATCACTCGTTTAAGTCATACATTACTTTATGTATGTCCCTGTATGTACACTTAATCAAGAAATACAGAAATAAATTGAAAATATTATTAAGTTTAACCCCTCAAACATTGTGAGTCAGAATTGAGGAGGTGCTGTAAAATCTCACCTGTCTGCATAAGTTGCTTAGTTAGCAACACAGCTATACTTGAATTGCTCTGGATTCGTAGTTATGGTGCCTACTAAAAGCTTCTATGAGTAGGCTTTTCTTTCAGAGCTCTGCCAAGGGTTCCTGGGAGCAATGCTACATTTCCTGATTACCTGACTCTCCTGCAGTTCAGTGGGTTTTGTACACTCACATTAAGGATGAACTTACCCTTTTTCCATTTCACTTTGTTTATGCTTAGCTGGGAGTGGGGTGTAAGGGAGGGGGTAAAAACGTGTTTGATGTGAAGTGATGAGTGTTTGTGACAATGTGATCTGTATACTTGTGAAACACAAGAAAGTGAGAAACAACTTGGGATGTTAGTATAACATCAGTTATACTACCTGATGTAAAAGTAGGGGCAATTTAATAGTAGTCATTGGAATACTTGGAAGTATTCCTGTGCATTTATGAAAGAAACACATGCAAAGGCAAAACTGATTCAGTTTCCAGGTAAAAACTTGATTGTTTATATTTTAATACATTATTAGTTTAGAATATGTAATTAGTTACATAGTTTATGTACAGAAATTAACATAGTTGTTATTATTGATACGATTCAAAAAGCAGGACAGCATTATTTCTTTTGTAACACTCTTTGTTCTTTTATTCAAGTACAGTGCCACTTCTTGATAGACTTTGACAAAGTGTTTGTTGAGATGGATATAAGAGGCATAGTACTCTGAAAACTCCTAGACATAGTTTGAGAGAAAACTGCTAGACAAGTAGCAACTATAAATTAGATATTTATATATGCTTCTGCAGTTTTTGGCTACTTGTATGCTTTCTATCATTGATTTGCAAGCTATTTCTGTTTCATAGCATATGATGATTCAAAGCAATCCCAAAATATAAACTGTACACCAGGAAGGATTTTTGATCAGAATGACGTTGCTGTTAAAAAGGCATGCCGATTTAACCTCTCTGAGCTTGGACAATGCTCTGGAAAGGAAGATAAGACCTTTGGCTATTCTAAAGGAACTCCCTGTGTGCTTGTGAAAATGAACAGAGTAAGTGACTACTTATTTTTCAGTTCTTAGTATAAATGCTCCCAGCTACCACTGTATGAAAAATGACTGTAGAAAAGGACTGAAATACGTGTTCAGTTTGCTTCTCAAGATACTTGCATTTCTGGAATAGTGTTAATTTACTGAAATGTCTAGCAATTCATGTGTTTCACAGAGTCAAATGAAGTGAGCTTTTTGAGCATTCTAATACTTACAAGTTTTGGCTTTGATTACTTGCATCAAGATATCTGAACACCCTGTTTTAAGAAGTACAGTGCTCTTTGCTTTTGCTTACTGTTCCGTGTAACAGATTCTAAAACGCTGTGCAGGTAAAGTGTGTTTTACTTCATGTCTGCGTTCTAGAAATGTAATTAGAATGTCATGCATTCTGTGACTCCTAAACTGTGTAAGGTGATGAAAACTTTACTGAGTGAATAAGTATTTTTCTCTTCAGTGATGTTATACATTACATGAACTGCTAACTAGTTTGAGCCATTAATGTTAAATGCTGAATGTAAAACAAGAACATAGTTCTTTCTGTGGCCACTGTAACTATTTGAGCTTTAATTTAACAATGCTCAAATCTTAGTCCTAGTCTAAAATTGTGCTTTGTATAAAAATGACACTAGATAGATTTGCTTTCTGTATGAAGTCTGTCCTATTAAGTGGGGGAAAAGCTTAAATTCAATCTATAAAACTGGAAAGGGGCAGAAAGGCTGTAAATATTTTCTTTTTTTTTCATTTTCTCTCCTTTAGATAATTGGATTAAAACCTGAAGGGGAACCACATATACAATGTACATCTAAGGTCAGTTCTGAATGTAAGAAATAAGTGTGTAGTTAATTTTCCTTGTGATTAGGATGGAAAATGAAGTAATATATTGTGTCACAACATTTATTTCACTCCCTTTCTTGTTAGACTTTATACTTCTTTTTTCTTGTTTCCATCTTATTGTATGTCTATTTTAATTTTAGTGTATTTAGTTTCTTTAGTGTACTTATAACAATACTTTGTTGTTGTAATTCTTTCATCTTTAGATGTATTTCAGTTACTTGACTTACTTTAGAGTCCAGCAAAATGCATACAGACAATTTGTAGTCTTATTTGTTTGTTTGCTTTTTTGTTTGTTTATTGTGCATTGTGGTTTCTTTTCCCATTTCATAACCTATATTTTTTATTTTTTCTTCATGCTGCAAGTGCACCTTAGACAATTTTATAAATGATGGGTAAGATACAGTGTGGAAACTAATGTTACTGTTCAAGTAAAAGTTGCCTTCAAATCAAGCAAAAGCTACTTACAATAACAGCTAATCTATGCATACTTACTGTGTACCAAAGGATTTACACGGAACATTTTATGGCAACTATAATAATTACCTTGACTTCTGCGATTTTTTCCTACACTGCTTGGGGAGCAGTGAGAACCCTGGTAAGTTAGTAACTGGAGCAAGGGATGGAGTCATGGCGTTTAGCTATAGGTGACTGATAAAAGTGTAGGCTGGGAAATTTCAGCAGTTGATGAGACAAATACTGTAAGTGTTCCTGCCTTCATCCTAGGTACCAGTGGTAGGCATCAATTTTAATACTTGATTTTTGTGGAGTGTTTGAAAGTTTTGGTTTCCCCATGGCAGTCTGTTGCAAGTAAAGGTGATTCCTCATCTTATTTGAGACTGATTTCTGTTCGTCCATTCTTAAAAAAATGTTGTTCTGTTGGAGAAATTATCAGAAAAGAGCAATTAAGGTCAGTTGCTTATGCTTCTACTAGTATTCTTTCTTCTTTGATTTCTCTAGTTTATCATTTTTCGTAATGTGTTATGCCGAAGTTGACAGTTTGCCTCTAGCTGAGGTACTGTTAATGACAGAATTTCTCTCTCTGTCATGACATCGGAAGTAATCATGTCTCTCAAGGTGAATTTGCCATTTGTAATACACGGAGTGTTTATCTTAATCATTTTACTACTTAGCTCTTTCTTTTGGTTGTTTACCAGTCTGTATTTGTACATGTGATTTCTTGAAGTTCAGAGCTTTGAATTTCATGTTGCCATTTTTGTCCCTGTTTCCCCCCCGATCCCTTCCTTCGTCATCATTTTAATGGGATCAAGTTCTCTGAAGTGTTTTGAACTACTTACAGCTTGGTGCCATCAATGAACAAATTTTCCTTTATATCTCACAAGTCTTCATTGAAAACACTGCACAGGGTCCAGGACAGTCATCTTCATTTCCACCTGAAATGCCTTGTGAAGTGTTGAGAACTAATGTTCAAATGATTTATGAATTGTTGATGGTAATCCTATTTTATGATGGTTCATATTTCTTCAGCTTTCTTACATGGATGCTCTATGAGACAGTGGTAAAAGCTATACTAAGCAAGTCACAGATGGTGCTTTTTCTTATCCTCCTAGCTGATTTCACTAGCGAAAGTGTAAGTTTGTTAACAATTTGGTTGATCATGGTGGGGTTTTTTTGCTATTTTTTTTACCCATCGAGATACTTACAAATAAATTGTGTCATATGTTATGGTATGTATTTTCTTGCATCCTTTTACTTGAAGCATGAAGTACTGCTTTTTAACATATCCAGTTAGAATTTCTCTGATCTACACAAGTGTGGTATTTTTAAATTTTTAGATTATTAATCTTACTAGTTCTTAGTGACTTCCAGGAAAAATATTTGTCAGGCTTTTCCACTTTGAATGCGTCTATTTTATCTTAAATTAGTCTATTCTTGTCCTAGCTCATCATGATTTACCTGCTTAGGAAAGTTTAAATATTTCTTACAATTCGTCCTTCACTGTAGACAGCAAAGTGGAGAAGCAGCACCAACAACTTGCATTTTTTCCTTTTGTCTGAGCTTTGTTTCTACAGAACTTCTCCTTCTTTCTGTTATGCTCCTTGTGTATTGAAGCTCTTACTTTTAGGTTAAAGGATTCCACTGTTCTTTACATGGGCTTATGAGGCCTTGTTTCCAATTCCATTTTTATTTCTTTGACTCTTTAGGAGATGAGCGCTATGTAATGGTCTCTTCCTTTTCTGTAGTGGATAAGGTGAATGCTAATCTGGAAATAATACCCTGTGGCTCTTCTGGATCTTGTTTGATGCAGGGATGTGAATTGTGACCCTCTTGTGTGCACACTGGAAAGGTGGAGAAGGATAGTCAATAAGCTCTTGTGCATTTTGCAGATGCATTTATGATCACATGGCGTCTGCCACTGTATTTAAATGTTCCCTATGGCTCACAACAGAAGTTGAAGTGTAGCGGTCATTTGTACTTCTTATTCCTTCTCTTTTTCAGGGTGTTTACCTAGTCTTTAAGTAACTGATGAGTTCTGTTGCAGTGCTGTTTTCTGTTGGTTTTTTTTTTCCCCTTCTGTGTTGCTTTCAGCAAATGTGGATTACAGTCCCCTTTGCCCCCACATAGTGGTAGCTGTCATCACTGAAATTTCTGTAGATTAGGGTTAGGGAAGTGAGTGTTTGCTGTGTAAGACAATAATTACAGCTGGGTATTCCTCCTGTACCCTGGAGGAACTGACCTGCTGTAGTCTTCAGGATCTCCACAAAGAGAATCAAGCTGAAAGAGGATTGTGTTTCCAAGAAGTTTGAGGATCAGCATTTTAGGTCTTCAGTTTTGGGCTGGAGGCATACAATTTCATGTGTACTGGAACATCTTGCAGCAGTATTCTTTCAAGCTAAAATTGCCTTTACTGAAAATTGGTAGATTTTATGCATGATATTTTTTTAACTACAGAAAAGAAAAATAACCTTAATTCCAATATATACGTATGTATTTCTGCTGCTTAGCGACCATCTTGACTTTGTTTTAGTTATTGTTCTCTAGTTTACAAGAATGAAGAGTGGCTGTAGGCATGATGCTGTGTGCCTTGCTATTGTCCACATACTCAGCATCTGAGTTACCTTGCTTTTTGTGACAGAAATCTTAGATGTTTTACAGTTTCTGTTAGTGGATACTGCTCTTTATCTCTTGCGATGATACCATTTCTTCTTCTCAAACGATTAGAGCCCAGCCTTACCCCAAGTTCTTTCCTCAGGTCTTTGTACGTTGTTTTAACATCTGAAAAATTACTCTAAGACACAGTCTCTATAAAGACCCAGTGAGGTGGAAGTTTATCTGTCCAGATAAGTGGTCTGATTTCTAGATTTGCTGACTGCCTGCAATTCCTTGTGGAAATTGTAAACAGTAAGCAGAAAAAGCGATACTCACTAATGGACTCATTCTTGAAGCACTTCAGCAAATGCAGCTTGTTTAGGTGTTTCTTTTAATTGCGTAGGGATACAAATTAGGATTAGTTAATTATTAAAGAAAACCCCAGACCCCACAGCAGTTGCACAAGATAGGCAGTTGCATGTCCCAGAACGTCTCTGCTATTGCATTGATATCCTAATGCATATATATTTATGACTGCATGCATGCCTTGTGTTGAGCTGCTCCAGAAAGCTCTACACCTATTTATCTTTCTGTATTCTGATTTTTTAACCACTATTTCAGAAATATATTTGAAAAATTAGTATTTTCAGCTGCATGAGCTTTAAATAAAGAATAATGGTGAAAAGCAACATGTTTCTACTTAGTAATTAAATTTGCTATCTCAAGGTCCAAAATACTCAATAAACATACATTGAAGAATTGCGATAATTTAGACTGTGAAGGAACAAAAATGTAGCCATATCCTAAAACTACATATTGTATGTTCTTTTGAGGTGGCCAGGAGATACTGTTCTTGAGCTGTGGTTTATTCTTTACTATTTTTTTATCTTTTTGTGCCAATTTTGATTACTTCTATTACTGTAGTTGTCTTTGAATTTTGCAGTGTATCTTTTTAAAATTGCCGCTGTTGTATATGGTAGAAAAACCAATGGAAATTACTAATGCACTTTGAACTTGTGAATTGCACTGAACAAGCAGTGATAGAATAGAATAGAATAGAATCATTAAGGTTGGAAGAGACCTCAAGGATCACCTAGTCCAACCGACTCCCCCCCACACCTATTAACCACTAAACCATGTGCTTCAGTGCTGCATCTAACCTTTCCTTAAATACCCGCAGGGACGGTGACTCCACCACCTCCCTGGGCAACCCGTTCCAATGCCCGACCACCCTTTCAGTGAAGAAATTTCTCCTCATCTCCAACCTGAACTTCCCCTGGTGCAACTTGCAGCCATTCCCCCTTGTCCTGTCACTAGTTATCTGTGAGAAGAGGCCGACCCCCAGCTCACCACAACTTCCTTTCAGGTAGTTGTAGAGGGCAACAAGGTCTGCCCTGAGCCTCCTCTTCTCCAGACTAAACAAGCCCAGTTCCTTCAGCCGCTCCTCATAAGACCTGTGCTCCAGCCCCTTCACCAGTTTCGTTGCCCTTCTCTGGACACGCTCCAGGGCTTCGATGTCTTTCTTGTGGTGAGGGGCCCAAAACTGGACACAGTACTCGAGGTGCGGCCTCACCAGGGCTGAGTACAGGGGGACAATCACCTCCCTGCTCCTGCTGGCTACACTATTCCTGATACAGGCCAGGATGCCGTTGGCCTTCTTGGCCACCTGGGCACACTGCCGGCTCATGTCCAGGCGAGCATCAATCAGCACCCCCAGGTCCTTTTCCTCTACACAGCTTTCCAGCCACCCCGCTCCCAGCCTGTAGCGCTGCCTGGGGTTGTTGTGGCCAAAGTGCAGGACCCGGCACTTTGCCACATTAAACCTCATCCCGTTGGCCTCTGCCCAGCGATCCAACCTGTCCAGGTCCCTCTGCAGAGCCATCCTACCCTCCGGCAGATCGACACTTCCCCCCAACTTGGTGTCGTCTGCAAACTTACTGAGGGTGCACTCAATTCCCTCATCCAAATCATCAACAAAGATGTTGAAGAGGATGGGCCCCAGCACCGACCCCTGGGGAACACCACTCACAACCGGTCGCCAGTTGGATTTCACTCCATTCACCACCACTCTCTGGGCCCGGCCATCCAGCCAATTATGAACCCAGCAAAGAGTGTACCTGTCCAGGCCATGGGCCGCCAGCTTCTCCAGGAGAATGCTGTGGGAGACTGTGTCAAAGGCTTTGCTGAAGTCTAGGTAGACTACATCAACAGCCTTTCCCTCATCCACCAGGCGGGTCACCTGGTCGTAGAAAGAGATGAGGTTGGTCAGGCAGGACTTGCCTTTCACAAACCCATGCTGGCTGGGCCTGATCCCCCAGTTGTCATGGATATGGCACGTGATTGTCCTCAAGATGACCTGCTCCATCACCTTCCCTGGCACCAAGGTCAGGCTGACAGGCCTGTAGTTCCCCGGATCCTCCTTACAACCCTTCTTATGGATGGATGTCACATTGGCAAGCCTCCAGTCATCTGGGACCTCTCCCGTTGACCATGACCGCTGATAGATGATGGAGAGCGGCTCGATGTTCTGAAGATACATTTAGCATTTTGAGGGTGTTGTTTTAGTGACATTTCCCTTTATTAAGGTAACGTGTTTACCTTATCGTAGAGAGTCACATTAGATGTGGGCATTTCCTAGTGGTTTGATCTTGTGGTAGTTTGACATCCTGCCAGGATACACAGTCCTGGGGAATATTGTACATGGGGAGATGTGGCTGTGTATTGCTATACTGACAGCCCGTGTCTGGGAAAGCTCAATCCTATATACATATTTTGTGTATCTTACTGATTGCATGACTCCTTAGTCAGAAATTAGGCAGCAACTTTGTAGGTAGCTGCTTCTTATTACAACATTGGGAATTATAAGGGAAAGTCTAGCAAAAAGGCATGTATATGTATATCATTCCTCTAGGGTGGTGAATGACACTCAGAAATTCCAGTAACATCGTTATTTTAAATGTGGGTTTCCTTTCACATAGCCTGTATTCCAAGGGTACCTGAACAAATGTTAGGAATAGTACACCATTGCAGGGAGGGGGCTATAGTTCTTTGTGAGGGGTTGTATTGTTCCAAATTTGAGAGGCTTAAAAAACTGGCTTTAAACAGAAATTCATCTTTAACTTAAATACAGATGTGCTATTGCTTCACCAAAATATATAGGTCTGCTTGTGGATACTTGGGATTTTAGCTTATATATGTGAGTTTTTTGGTTGTTGCTGAATTATTCATTGCAATGAATACCCTCTTCCTCCCTCCCCTTTTCCTTGACACCTAAGAGAAACATGAAGGCCAGCTGTCTTGGCTTGATTGCTAATTTAAATACTACTGTTAATAATCCTTACTGTAGCAGATGCGTGCAGCATGTAACTGTTTGTGAAAAATAAATCTGTTTTGGAAGTTATTCTAAGAGTTTGTAGCTCAGGTGCCTTTTTTTTTTTAGGAATCTTGTACTTTATTATTTGGTTATAATTCTAATTTTATATTCATTTTTATGCAAGCAGATGTTAACTTTTAATTTTGTTGCTGTCTCCAGTCTCAGGAGGAAGAGATGGTTGGGATAAATTATTTTCCTCCTGATGGCTTGATTGACTTAATGTACTTCCCATACTATGGGAAAAGCTTGCATGTAAGTATGCCTTAATGATGGTCTTAATTTTGTAAACATTTTGTTTCTGTTTACATTTACCAATATCAGATTGATTCTGAAGTTTGAACTTTGTAATGAGGTACTCATGAGGAATATTACATATGCAGAAATTTCCTAGTGCTTGATGAGATTAGAGATATACTTTAGCAGACATAAGGAGATAAACTGGACATTGTTCTAGTGAAGAGTATTGGTATTGTTGATTGTATTCCTCTGTGCCTCTGCTGCCATGTTTTTTATTTGCTCTGTTTTATGAAGAAGCACGTCAAGGTAGCAGATAGAATTTGTTAAAAAAAATACTAAATGTTCTTATCTTTGTTTTGTATCTTGCTTCATCTGTCCTCATTGTATTCTAACATAAATTTTATTTATCTCATTGAAGAACACTTGTTTTAAAAAAACCCCAAAGCTCACTACTTTATGGATACAGAATAGGTAGAGTTAAAAATCCAGTTTCTTTTCAAACTTGCATTTAGAAATTTTTTTCTTTTCTTGTGATAACTACATACAGAAAATCTGTACCTTTTATCAAATATATAATTATATTGCCTCCTATTGACCAAGTTATTTAGTCTAATAAACATCTTCACTGTTCACCGTTGAAGACAGAAGTACTTTTTAAATATAAATGTTTGATCCATAGTATACCACAGTGATTATATGTAATGTCCCTGAAGTGATTTTTTTGTTCTAAATTATTTCTTTGTTATTTTTCCAGTATACGCTATACTTATTTGCAGCAGTTCACATAACCTTTTTTTATCCTTGTATGGCTCTTACTAATGAGGAAGGAGTTTGTTTTTCTTCAACATATACTTTCATGTTACTTATGGTTAGATATGTGTTTTCCATTTTGTTGCCTTTGTGAATTAGTAAACCATCCATTTTCTTAAACATACAAGATTAGAGAAAGACTGTCAACCAGTCCGTCTAACAGGCAAAGTACGTACTCTGTCCCCTTCTTGGAATGAAAGAATAGGGAGAGAGATCACTGCTTCCTGAAGAAACACAAAATGCAGGACTTTTAGATGTCAGGAGGTAGTTTGTACCAAAGGTAGGATTAAGAACTTTCCTGACAAGATTCCTGTGTTGCTGCTATACTGATGGAAAAGGAAAGATTATGAAAGGAGGGTAACAAAGTCATGCAAAACTCAATGCTATTCCTTGCTTGACTGACTGAGGTGATTAAGAAAAAGCTTTGCTTTTTGTAATTATTTTTTTTTTTCATTCGATGTCCTTTCACATTCACTTTGTCACGTGGAGTAGGGGCTGTGGTTTGAGGGTTTCTTGCTTACGTCAGACTCAGTTCTCATAACATTAGCACATTGTGAAAAAGAGACAGTAAGAAGAGTTGTGAAAGGTTGAGATACTTGATGAGTTTTCAAGAAACTGGATTGATTTCTTGGCTACACAACAGAATTTTTATAATTTATCAATATGTAATTGTTGAATTAATTTATTCTGTAAAGGAGTTAAGAGGATTCAACTAATCTTGCTGCTCTTGTGCTAAGGTAGGAGACATAAAAGTACTAGTATCTACAGTTTTGTGGTCCAGAGTAGTTATTTGCCTTTTGCTGCTTAGCACAATGAGCCCAACTCCCTGACCTTTGGAAATGTTACGTTTTACAGATGATCTGTAGTGCTTTATAAGGATGCTGATTTTCTTCCCACCCCCCACCTTCCCAATTTTATATTGAGTAAAAGCCCATTCTGGTATCATCTGTCTTCAAAACACAGAAATTTGTGTACCTATTTGAAAAATCATAGTAATGAGAGGACTTCTCTGAGAAAACAGAAATTTTATTTCTCATTTTTCAAAAACTCGGTACTTCAAATGTGGTATCACCCTTAAAACTGGAGAATTATTTTGAGAGTGCCTTAACTAGCTGTATTTTCCCCTCTGAACTTGAAGTTTATAGGAGCACAGAAAAATTAATGACCTATTAATATCACTATTCAATCTACTTGTTACTAGTACTTCATATGAAAGATTTTACCATATCAGCTTCCATGCCATATTCTGTAGTGCTTTCTTTGTTAAAGAAGTAGAGAAGATAGCATAAAAGCAACAAAAACGTATTAAGGAGTCTCTTAAATTAATGAGGAAAAATAACCCAAAATTTTGTTCAATTAAAATTTAAGGCTTATACTTATCTAACATTGTAGTGTCGTATTTAGTCCACTGACATTTACAAATTTTTACCAAGAAAATAAATAATTTTGCTTAGTCAGCAGCATTGACCTAAAAACTATAAATAAATTTTGGAAATGCTTTATGAATATTGGATGAAATGCTGCTTTAACAGTGTGTAATAAATAAGCTCTTATTTAATTCATAAGCACTTTACAAGAGAATTTAAGTTCTCCTAATTGAATTAGACCTAAGAAATAATGTTGACTCTAAAAAAAAATAATTTTGCATTCATTCTTAGATTTTCATTTTTATTATAGGGAATGGAGTCAAGAATTGTAATTTTTCCACCAAATATGATTGACGAGGATACTGTCAGAATGTTCAAGGAAAGGTTTCTGTGTAAAGCTATCAGACAGATAACACATTTTAGGATGGATTGTTGCTGAACAAGTAAATGGAATAGGGTGGAAGGGAAGCTAGTTTACTAGTATTTGTTGAATCATGCTTTTGCCAATAAACACTTAAAACTGTGCTAGAAAAGTTATGTTCTATAGCAAATTAAAAAACCCAACAAACCAACAACAAAATCCCAAAACAAACAGACAATGGAATGGATAGAAAGGAAGACTATCATTTCAGAGGCTGTTTCAAGTATAGGTTTCTAGAAAAATTGGACCAAATATATTAGAAATGGTTAACATTGTATGACTCTTGAAGATGCTGTGTGTGACTTAAATTGTGTTGGATGTATTAGTTGAAAAGTAGTATATAGAATGTATACCTGACTATCTAACTTGGGAAGAAAAATCTTACCTGAGTCAGATTTGGCCTTGAAAGCTTTTTTTTTAACTGTTCTGATGGATTAAATGTTAATTTAAATGCTAATTTACTCTGGTATTTCAAATATTTTCCCCATCTTTCTGTTTACTAGGCTCACTATTTACAGCCACTAGTGGCTGTTCAACTAGCAATTAACTCCAACAGTACCAAAGAAGAAATAGCAATTGAGTGTAAGATCCTGGGCTCACCTAATTTAAAAAATGAAGATGATCGTGACAAGTTCCTGGGACGAATTGCCTTCAAAGTTCAGATGACTGAATAGCAGGAGTAAAAAATTCTTCACAAAGTAAACATTGTGTTGTCTGTTTTGTATCAGCTGGACATGCCGTTCTAAGATGTGAGACCACCTTGGAGAGTGTTAAGGTGGTATATGGCGTTCAGGGTAGCATAATATGCTTCCAAATCGTTATGTTTAAAATCCCTCAAACTAAATGCCTATCCTGCTTCTGCCTGCCCCATTGGAACAGTGTACAGACTATAGTTACATCATAGGGACCTGTAAATAGCTGTTTTCAAACATACAATAATGGTGACCTTTGTCCTGTTCTAAAATGTGGTTTTATCCCCCAAGTCAGTGTCTCAAGCTTAATGTGCTGTGCAATGTAAATATTGTATTGATTTAACACTGGTTTAACTGTCATATCTCAATGCTGACACAGTTATAGGGATATATAATAAATGGTACCTGATTGACATAGTGATTTTTTTGTAAGAGTAAACACCTCCAACGTAAATTGTGTGCATGGGAGTGGGTGGGTGGGTGGTTGGATGGCTGTATGGAGATGCCTTAAATTGTAGACTGAGTGGTGTGGGAGAATTGAAATAGCATTTAAGAGTTGGTATGGATTTCTGAAAGTAAGTGCTCAACTAGTACTTTCTTGTGCTTGTCACTGTGCAAGTATTGTGTACATGTAATACTTGGTATAGAGTTTGGTATTCTAGCTGAGGAATTGAATCTTTCTTCGTGTCGTTAATTGCTTGCGATATGTGGAGCACAAATAAAATCTATACAATATTTTAAAACTTTTTAGTTCAGGAATATCAATATAAAACAATTTAAATTGTTTAGGGTCCTGGTAACAGTTGTACAACAGAGCTGCTTGAAAGAATGGCCTCACTACTGTGGGAATAGGCTTTCATTTTCCAATTAAAAAATTTCCTGAAAAACCTCTGCTTGAAAAAAAAAAAAAGGATTGTCTTGATTAAACATTCCTGTTTAATTTATATACTCTGTTTCGTTGCATCATTTTAACATGCTTCATGTCTTTGTGGGCTCTTTCATCTTGGATTTTCTGTGTATTTCTTCATCATTCATTTAGAAAATTGGTGTCATCAAGAGCTTTATAGAAATATCCTATTGACTTAGAGTGAGTTATTTGCAGTTTAACTTAAATATTTTTATTAAGCCAGTTGCTAAATTGACTACAAATAGACTAGTTTATTTGTGACTGCTCCTCGAAGCTGACCCATTATATTCGGTTATAACTTCTGCAGTCGTGCTGGCATGGATTTTATATTACTCTTCCCCAGGGTGTGTGTGTTTGTTTTGGTCTTGTTTTTTTTGAGAACACGGCCGACATTCAGATGTCTTCTCAATATTAAAGACCACAGCAAATCAGCATTTGTGTAAATACTTGCTAGTTGGGTCTAAATTTGTTACCTAACATGCTTTTATGCCTAATTTTTATAGTGACTTTTACTATTTTAAACAAATTAAATGAATGATTACTAAAATTCAAGATCCAGTCTTAATGCTTTGAAAATGTTTGAGGCCAGTCTAAGCCACATTAGTGCAAAACTTTAACACCTGTGCAAACTTACACTGGGGCACAGTTGGAGGAAGCTGCTCTTAATGGGACTTGAACAGTGTGTTGCACCTCGTTAAAATAGATTTATACTGATCTGATACCATTCAGCATGCTTTTTGGTTGTCTACAGAAGAAAAATTGTTGTTCCTTACAATATGCGATGGGTACTTTTGTAATAATAGCATGCATTAATACTGAATAAGAATGTTCTTTCAAAATCCTCCATTACTAATGTTTTAAATCATGCACTTTTAGAGCTGGGGTACCTGGGTTCTTGCAGATATGACTAATTGCTTCTCTGTATATTAATACTGCCTGAAAATATTTTAATAGTCCTTAGGGACTACATTAAAGTGTAGACATTGCATCTGAAAATGAAAAGGACTAGCTTCATGTAAAAAAAACTTTCACATTTGTGTTCACTTAGGAATGGTAAGAAGTTCTGGAGAAACAGTTTTAAAATGAACTGATTTTTGCAACAGTTTCTCTTTCAACTTATCTATGTAGACAAAGCATGAAATGGCAACTCTTCACCAGCACTTTTCAGACAGGTAGAACTCAATAAACTCCTGTTCTCCCTAGATTTTGTAGAAGTGTTTGTTTTTTTTTATTTAATCACGTAAGGATTATCAGTTGGGGGGAGGGGAGGGAAAAAACCTTTTGAAACGGTTCAGCTATCAAAATTAGCATGTAAAATGTTAGTAGGTAATAATTCTAAACTATTTAATTAAACAACTATTTTCTCATTTTTATTTCTGTGTCTTAAAAATTTCAATAAATAGCAGTTACTTATAAACAGGTGTATTGACTGTTAGGACATGATAAAATTACTAGTTTTCTTCATGTGAAATTTACAGTAAAGGTTCATTGGACTTAGTTGTAAATTATGATTAAAGATTTAAATTTGCTAACTTGTTACCAGAAACTTGGAATGTTTAACTTTTATACTGGTAAATATTTATTTGTCTTATTGGGTACCTTTTAGTGCCTTGGAGTCTGGAACAAGGACTTCTAAACTTTGTGAAACTGATGGTTGTTGCAGGTGCTGTTTCACACCACCATGAAAAACCTACTGCTATCCAATCCAGTTGAGGTACCTTCTTCTCTGCCGTGTTCCACTCCCCCTGCCACCCCACACATGGACACACACACATACTCAAGGTTAAAAGGGAAGCTGAAGAGAAGATTGTTAATATATAAAATTAGTTAAAGCTTTCATTAATGTTGATTATGCAGTAGAGAAGATCATTCCTCCAGGACAGATGACATCCTGCTGGGGATGATGATGCTTCTAGGCCACTAGCAATGAAAACAAAACACCTTTTCCTTGTGTACTGAAATGTCTTCTTTACTAGTTCCGAAGCAGTAGAGAGAGAAAGAAAAAATCTGGATGCAAATGTAGAGTAGAAGGAAGAGTTGTAGACGAAAGGAGTTGTGAATCTTTATAGAAACAAAGGCAAGAGTTGGGGAGTGTTGTGTTTTGTTTGGGTTTTTTGGTTTGTTTTGGGGTGTTTTTTTTGTTTGTTTTGGGGGTTTGGTTTTTTTTTTGGGTTGGTTGGTTGGTTTTTTTAATCCCCTGCACCCTGCCTCTCAGTATAAGATTTGGAAAGGAAAAGTACATCTCTCTGCTCCAAGCCCTGCTGACTTATTTCTTACAGTGTTTTAAATAAAATGTTCCTGGGGAGCCTGGCACTGAACCTGCGTTTTCCCTGTTTCAGGATTTTTTTTCTACCTCTCTGTAGAATAGTTGAAGTAAGTTTTAACCGCAGCTGTCTCACATCATGGATCTGCCCTCATGTTTGTTTGGTTACAGGTGTTGGGCTACACACCATGAATGTGACTCCTCTTTTACCTTAGAATTTTCCTGACTATGAAGTCAGTGTTGCTGAAGACAAAGATTGCATCATAGAGGCTCAATTTTACAGTAGTCTTAGTTGCCCTTCAGTTAAAATGCATAGAGTAACTGTCACTGTCTTGTTAGAAGAAGCATTTTAATACAAAAGATCAGAGTGAGTTCCTCTACATTGGTACTTTCCACAGTCTAAATGGGAGCGAAGAAAATCAGAGAAAAGCTAAGCTGAAAGTTCAGATTATTGCAGTTTGAGGTCTTGTTAATTTGATGACTGTGGTTCTTTATGTAAAATCAGTGCAACATGAGGGTTATCAGAAGCTTGCATGTCACTGTGTAGTTTGTTTGGATCAAATAGCTCTAATAATTCATGACTAAGAGTAAGATTTTTTTTGTCTCTTTAAATCTCAGGCAAGCACCTAAAGAAGCCAATAAAGGAAATTTCAAAGTTATGTTCACTAGCATGTACTTAAATCTTTTTATGTGATGCAACTCTGAACAGTGAGTATTGCATGTAGCTGTGGAAGCAGTGCCTTGTTTTGATTTTCCATTAACTGAAAGGAATTACTAAGAGTTTAATCTGGATTTGGCAACAATTCCTTAGAAGGGCTGATAGGTATCAATGTATTTGAAATAAAAGATGTATTTCCGTATTTTATTTTAGAAAATATACTTAGCTGTGTATCTTATGTGTTAGGATAATCTTTTAAATTTGCTTTACAGTTGTATGGAATAAAAATGTTCCTTCCAGTACCCAAATATTTTGTGACTTGTGAACATATTAATGCTATTTCTATTTTTCTGACACAAGAGAGCCCCTGCAGTGATAACTCCTAGGGTTTATTGTCCCTAACAAGATCTGTCTTAAACCTGCTGTAGTGGTAGATCCAAACTCCAGAAACTGCCATTTCCTTCCTAATTACAAATGCAACAGATGCACTTACCTAAAATGTTCAGACAGATTGGTACTAAGTAATAGCCTTTAAAGTATTTAAAGTGTTGTTGTGAATGAGAAAAAGCATAATGCATCAGAGCTTGGGTGAGTTTTAGTGTAAAGAATGGGTTTTGGTTAACTCCTGACTTCTTTTTGCTCATTTTGTCTTTTGAGTTTAGGGAGAGGTTAGCATAGAATAAGCACAGCATCTGTAATGCTGTAAGTTTCTCTCTAAATTTGGGGTTGGAAGTTGCTTAATTTAAACACTACTTACAAGTGGTAGTAAATTTCAGCCAGACTGGTTTAAATGTTAGTTTAAAACAAATTGACAGATGTTATAAATCTTAATCTACTCTTAAGAAAAGTTGCATGAGTGGCTTTGCTGCCTTTTGAAGTGGCAGGTATAGTAGCAGCTCATTATTTTGTCCTCTTGTTTTCCTACTAAATCCCTAAGCAAACTGCTCAATAATTCATCGAGCTATTCACTTAAGGCCAGCTATAGCCACACGTGTAAAGTTAGGAGCTTTCTGAGACTTTTCCCCTGGCCCTTCCCCCTCAGTGTTTCAAGTGACTAAAGCCCAGCATAGTGAGCCAGTAACATGCAGAGATGTTTAGCTGCTAAATAACGTGAAACGGGATTCTTGATCTGAATCTGATTCTTGACTTTATAGGAAAACAAGAGAAAATAAATCTGCCTCTGAAAAAGTAAAGCTGAATTCACTTAGTTTTCTCCAGGTGGTTGGGAGCATCATTTGATGTTTTATATGTATGTCCTTTCAGCGGGTGGTGCATGGATGTGCACATTGCATGCCGAGAGCAAGTACTATCTCCTGAAGCCAGCCATACAGTTTGAACTGGAGGAGTTGGTGGTTATGTTGACACGACTTGCAGGTTCATTGTAGTGCAGTCTCATCTTCGGGCTTGCAACCCTTGTGCAATGGAGGAGAAAGGATGTGGGCTGGCAGGAGGATGTAAGTTTTGAAAGAGGGAAAATGTTCCTATAGGTAGTTCATCCATCTAGACTGATAACTCTGTATGCTTCTGGATCAAGGAAACTTTTTTCCCGAAGGTAACACAATAGCTGTTAAGAACAGGAGGATGTAACGTGGACTGTACGGGAACTGGGTGGGTGCCAGGCGTGGGACATGGAAGGTTTGTAATGCTTCTATGGATTGTATAGTAGCTTCCTTGCTGGGTATAAGGAAACTTCTTGAAGCTGTTAAGAGATTGTTGAGAAGGTCTGAAGTGAATTATATGCAAACCAAGAACATTATGGATAGGAGAAAAGTTTAAAAAGGTAAAATACACTATTTTTTTAAGGGCTGTATGATCAAATATTAACCTCTTTAGTAGGCTTTTTGTGTAATGTACGACATTGCTTAGAAAATGATATAGAAAAAAGAGATTAAATATAGGTAAACTAGGGACAACTTACAGGACAAAAGGAATGTATTTTCCAGTTTAAATTCTAGCTAGAACAGAACAGATGTAGACTTCTGTCACTTAAGCAATTTCCAAATGAAAGAGTGAAGCTTATAAGCACAGAAGGGTTTGTACTGAGGTTCGAGGTGATGCATTAACCTATAGATGAAATCTGAAACACCTCTTAATTTTATTATCTGAAAGGATACAAAACCAGAACACAGTGAAGAACGATGTTCATTACAGAAAACCCCTTTAATGTGACAGAGAGATAACTGACCCCAAATCAAGAGTATACCAAAATGCTTGTAGTATTAAGGGTTTGCCTGTAGTAGTAATAGCCTCACTTAAAGCTGAGGCATTTAAAAAAAAATAGTAAAAGAAAGATCAGTAGGGGCACTGTGGTAGTGAGGTACAAAATATACTGGAATGGCAGGGCAGTAGTGGTAACTGTGTATTAAAGAAACAAGGTAAAATAATTGTTGATGATAGTACTGGATGTTGTTTAGACTTAATTATTTTGTCTGCATGGGTGAAGTGCTATAGGGTTAAATTAGTAATCAGTTGCCAAGATCGTATGGTATCTAGTACAGGAGATTTTTATGTCAAAATCATATCTAAGTCCCTATAGACTTTGAAGGTGAGAGCGCATTATTCCATTAATGCAGGATACAGAATAACCAAAGTTACAGGAGTCGATAAAACCTCTGGGTCAGAATAGGGATTTGCTCTGACCACTGACAGAGAATACACGCGTACTGGTATACAAGTCAGATAATAATGTGTACTGTGTTTGCTTCAGCCATGCTTAAAACTTTCCTGGAGGAGGACAAAAAAAAAAGCAACAAAACAAACCTTTCCAGGATTGTTCTGGGAAAAAGTGCTCTGTAGATCTTGAACTTTAACAGAGTTTGCAGTGACAAGTGTGTGAGTGCCCACTCAAAGAACTGTGGTCAGACACCTTAATTGGATTACAAATGTGAAACGTACACGCTGTGGAATGTGTCTTGTAACTTAAAACCACTATGTCAGAGTCCTGTTTCTCATGGTGGGAGAAGGAAGATGAAGGATAGTCATCCCAATTTTTTCTTGCTACTTCCCTTCCTGTTCAAAGATTAGTTCTGATGAATAGTGGGAATACATCTGTTTGCTGTCTTCCCTTTAGTAGTGGTGTTTAGCTCGGCATCTGTTCACATTTGGTAGTGGAATGGGTAATAGAAGAGTATCAAAGATACTCTTTGATAAGACCTTTAGTTCCTCAGAGACCTTTCGCTTATTGCTAGAGTTTGAGAGGATGTCTAGAAGACCACTTTCTTCTCCAACATAGCTGTCTGGTGGGGCAGAAGAAAAAATCTATGTATCACTAACCTTGTAGTGTTTTATCAGAACACACACGCTCCCTGATTTCAGGTGTGAAGTGGTGAGCTTCAGGAAACTGCAGCCCAGAGAGGCTGAGAAAGAGCACACAGGTCAGGGTATGTATAACAGCTTACTGATTCTTGACCATTTGATCTTTTTGAAGTAATGTGTACAGTCTCTAGCTGAAAAGAATAGGTACGATGATTGATTTGGATGCTCCTCATGGTTTGACAAAGACCTTTAATATTCAAGTCTGTTTTTCTCTGTCACCTGTATTTTAGTGGATTAGTGTATTTCTCTAAAGAGTTGCTTCCTGCTGCGGTGTAACACAGTCAAGCAGAAAGCTGCTGCAGTGGATCTCATGTTTCCAAGTGCCCAGTGTGTTAAAGTAGGTCAACAATTGCATAAGATGCCATTACTGGAAACTGCTGTAGGCTGACTTGCATATAAAAACTCAGCAGTGCAACGAGCAAATGTGCTCTGACAAACAGCAATGCAGCTGTGACTTAAAACACGACAAGAGAGCTTTCTGAAATCTCCCTAGGACATGACTGGCTGTTGGAAGCATGAGATGTCTTTGCCCCTTGAGTTCATGTTCCTGCTATCTGCTGAGCCAGAGTCACCTGCCTGGCTTATCAGAGGTTTCACATTGTTCTTGTCTGCAGGGAGCTCAGGCACAAGGCTCCTTAACTCCTTCTGGATAGCAAAAAATATATGCTCTGTTTTCCTGCTTACCAAGCTCCTCGTAAGAACAAACATACATAGCACAGTGAAAATCATGTAAAGTTAAGAATCTGTAATAGCTCTTCCGCTGACCAAAGAGTTGCTGGTGATTAGAAATGACCAATGGGAGTTTGTGGAGATGTCTTTGCAGTTTCTGCGTGCGGGAGCAGCCACTGCCATTCAGTTTAACACTAACGTGCCCTGTGGAGCACTGAGCAGAGTACAGTGCTTGTGTTCTCCCTCTTTTGAAGCACTGTTTTATAGCTTCAGCATAGGGGGGGAACACGTGCCTAGGTATCCAATTTATATAGTATTTTACCTTCTTTATAGAGTTACAAAAATGTCTAAATGGGAAAGGAAAAATCTAATTCTGGAAATAAGCTTGTCAGAGTGCATTATTTTCCTGTTGTGCGCGCATCCTGTACCCATGAAACCAGGCTCACTTCGTTAGCAACATCTACTGGCCCATGCTGTTTCCGTGCCTTTGTACCTCTTCACTACATTGGGCAGCATCGAGAACAGCCTGTGGGCCATTCACTTTCAGGTTTTGTCTTTTAAGAGTCTGACCACTGATGAGGGCAGTTTTCTGTATTTTTTTCTTGCTACTCATATTTTCAGATCGTCTTTTTCTAATACAAGTTTAACTAGTTGGATAGAAACAAAAAAACCTCTCAGTTTGAGGGATTATATCCATAGCAGTCGGAGTGGGGTATATTTGGCTGTAATTGTCTTTTAGTGCAGTATATTTGTTTTAATTGTGAATGGTTTATTAATCATAATATATACCATTTGATGGATACATTTTTCCAGAGGTTTGAATTACTCCTCTGTGAAGTGAATTAATGAGACCTCTCTCTGAGTCTGGCAAGAGCTTGTTGGACTCTGCAGTTATTTATTAAAAATCTACAGCTATCAGTACTGCTTTCTTTCCCAGAATTGTTTTGTCTCTGGTGGTATACCCATTTGTTGTTATGCCAATCACACATTTCCTGTATTTATATAGATAAATAGATGGCTCAATACCAATCATCTTGGGAACACACACAACCGCAGTTACACAGGCGGGAAGGGGCCTCAGTTAATGTACAAATCAGATCAGGTCTCTGCCAGTGGAAACGCTTCTGCCCCTCATTTGCTGCTAAAGTGCCAACAAATACCGATCTGATAAATGCTCTGATATAGCTTGACTCAGTCATTTGGCGGTGGACCCTAGACAGATAGACTTATCATATTCAATCTTAATTTAATAGTCCTAACGTATTGCCTGATGTCAGAAAACTGTAGGTAGGAGCCTGGCAGATCGTGAATACAGTTTGTAAGCCTAGAACGTTTCCAACTTGGCTTCATGCTAATGAGATGATAAGAAAATATCAAAGGTGAGACGATTCAAAAGTAATAACAATAAAAATCCTGTTCTTTCCTGGGCTTACATCAGAATGGCTAGCCTGTATTAATTTATATCTTATACAAAGTCACCTTATTAGCAACAGGTATAGCGGCTTCTTCTACAATTTGTGTAGTTTACTATTCATAATACTTAATTGCTTTGTTATGGTAATATGAAGATGCTATCTCAGTGTTAAGATGATTATAATTAAAAAAAAGAGTTATCCCTCAAAGGGTGTTTTGCAAGCACTGGATTGTTTTCCATCTTGAAGCTTTTGTCTGCAGGTTCTCCAGAGCTGTTTGTGTTTTTTAACTCTCCAAAGTAGAACACTTAGTTTTCCACCTTCAGAGGTTTGCCACCCATTAGATCTGTTTAGTTGAATCACTTATTTTTTTCCCCAAGTAATACCAGATAGATTTCACACACTTCATATGAATGTGTTCTCCCTCTCATGATTATCCTGTATTGCTCTGATTGTTCAGAATTTTGAAGTTATATTTTTTCCTCTTCATGGTAAGAGGCCACTTTCCCTGGGAGTGGCTCCCTGAATTTCCTACATTCAGTCAAGGACTCGCACTTGGAGAAGTCCCAGGCACTGCTGTGGAAGGCTTCAAAAGCAGAGTAAGTTAAAGCATCTATCAGAAACTGTTGGGTTTGGGCCACTTTTTCTTATTTTTGAATAAAAATAGACACTCCAAATGTAGCAGCTGAACACTGCTGCCACACAGCATGCTTCAAACTCTGGAATCTCCTATAAAAGTCTTAAAATAATTCTAACGGGGGCTTGTGATGGGGCTTGTTTTGAGCGTGACTCGAGGCAGCTGGGCCACGTTGTCTGACCCTGTCAGGACTCCAGTGCTGCTGAGTCCTGCTGCAGGTGGGAGGGCGAGGAAGGGGCTCTCCTCCTCCCCGCTGAGGACCAGCCCAGGTCACCCTGAAAAGGCACGGGTCAGTTCACCTGCCAGGCTTGTACCGGGAGTCCTTCGCCACCACCGAGCGGCTTTGAGAGGTTCAGTTAGGTGAAAAAGTGTTTCCAGTCAAGCTCAGCTAACTGCAAACTCTTAAATGTTTATAAAAAGGTTGATTTAGCTTTTATTTGCCTTCTGAGTCTATTGAAATTCCCTGTAGGGAGGGTTCTTGCCAGTAAAACACCTCCGTCCGTTCGCTGAGAACTCGGTATTGTGCACAGGGGTGGCAGCCTCACCGGGGCTGGGCTGGCGGAACGGGAGCCTCCTCCGCTACTCATTTGTGTTCGTTTGTCATAGAAATTAAAGTGGACTTCAAAAACTGCAAATATAGGTATCAACAGCCCGCTGCGCGCTGCCGGGGCCGGGCCGCTGGGGCCGGGCCGGGCCGGGCCGGGCCGCTCCCACCG
>VWZZ01000872.1:2811-43239 GCA_013399095.1 Psophia crepitans | reverse complement strand
CGCCTCTCCGCGGGAAGGGACGGACGGAGGGAGCGCAGGTAACGGGAGCGGTGGGTGGGTGACGGAGAGGTGACCTGGTCCCGGGGCAGGGGCGAAGGGGAAAGGGGCAGCTGCCTTCGCCGGGCCGGCGCCTCAGGGCGGGAGGGCAGCGGCGGAGCGGTCGCGGAGCCGTGTTTAGCGAGGCGGCGGCATGCCCCGCGGGCAGCGCCAGTGCCCGGCCGTAACGGGGCTGAATGTCGCCTCCCTCGGCACTCCTGGGCTCGGAGAACGGTCTCGGTCACACGGAGGGGCCGAGGCGGTCGAAGCCCGTGTGTCGGTAGAGCTGTAAAGCGAAGGTGGTCAGACGGTGGTGCCAGGCGGTGTGTGCTTCGACCTCGTTGTCTACAGGTGTGGGGGAAGATGTGCAAAATGAGTATAGCTGGGTGATTCTGCAGGTGTGGGAACTCGAAATGCAGCTGTGCTTTCTGGGAAGTGAGTGCAAAACCAACTTTGGAAGCGTTAGAACAGGGGCTGTGGCACTGTGTTGCACTGTGTGTTTGGAGCACGGCGTCTGGCCTGCCTCCCTTGGGTCCGCGGCCTGTTGTGTCTCTGTGTATAGCCACAGGAAGCCCGCAGGGAGAGCGTGCTGTGCGGGGCCCCGCTCTGTGAGGCAGGCTGCGCGGCCTGCGAGCCGGCAGCTCCCGAGGTGCACAAGTGCTTGGTCATCCCCTTGTTCAGGAACAGACTGAGCTGGTGAGCATGTACTCCTGTATCACTCAAACAGGAATAAACCAGACAGAAGCACATATGGAAACTTGGCTAATACGGTGTGTATCCTAAAGAGAGGGACATAGGTTTTTGGAAAGAGAATAGTATGACTGATCTGGTTATAAGTTGCCATTCCACAACAGTAGATGGAAAGCCCAAGAACCATCTCAACAAAATATATGAACACACAAACACCTCTTTTTCTGATGCTTAACTAAGGCGTGGCCTTAAAACACACCTGCAACAGTGGAAGCTCCACTTTCTTCTCTCTCCCCCCCGCTCCCGCCCCAATCATACCTTTACCACAGAGAAGCTTTCTGTGGGGTGTAAGATGGGCAATTACTGTGCGAGCTCTCTGTGGTGAGTCCACACCCTTCCTTACCTTGCAGTAACTTGTTCTTGTCTGTGCCCTCAACAGAGTCCTGTTACTGAGAGCTCTGCATACTGTTTCTTTCTGGAAAGCTGGAGGCTTAAGTTGCATGCGGGTTAAATGCTAGGACACTTTCCCATCATTCGTGTGGTTTACTCATTTAAAATGTTTTTTTAACTGCTAAATGTGCCAAGAAGTTTATGTCCTTGTGGTGCTTTTTTATTAAAAATAACTCCTGTTCATGCCAGCAACTGCTGTAAAAATGTAGTCTGCTTTTTACATAATATGGTATTTTTTGTTATTTAATTTTGTAAAATAATGTTCCATTAATGGTGATAGATTAGTTAAATGTAGTATTTGTGTGTTGTCGTTGTTACATAACCTGAACTTTAATGTCAAGATGATGGAAAACTTGGGTTAGCACAGGTCATTTGAACCAAAGGAGCACTGGTTTCATGTATTGTAACCCAACACCGCACAGATAACTTTGTAATTTTGTAACTCTGTTTGCCGCCTTATGCTGGAAGAACATGAACCCGTCTGTTTGTCAGTACTTCTTTCTTTTGATGTGATCTCATTGTTGTAGGCTTTTACCTCACTTCCTGCTCAGCTATGCACGGGACAACAGTTTTCAGTTCCGGTTCATGGGTTTGTGAGTTCTTTGAATGACTGGTGAGGGATTCTCGAAATGTAACAAAATCACGCCATTGTCTGGGTGGCAGCTGTAAGAACCAACAGGCAGGAACACAAATCTTCCAACAACTTGTGAGGTTTTTTTCATTATGACAGACTTGTTTTAACCATTGTGACAGATGAGAAGTACTGTTTATCCTGTGAAATATAAAGGAGCAGTTTCTGGTGTTTTGTTACCCTTGAACAGGGGTTTCAGCAAGGAGACAATCCCAGCGACATTAGTTTTTTGAGCCTTTTAAATGATCTACAGTAGCAGCAATGGAATTGGAATTCAGTATTAAGTAGGACCCAACAGCAAAGATGTGTTGTTCTTCAGGCAGACGAAGGACAGACCCATTGCAGTAAAGCTGAACAGTGTTCAGGAGCAACCTACACGAATCACACGGAGTCAGGGACATTACTCGTGACAGTGGACTTCCACAATGAAGTATTGTTCAAATTTATCTCCTATCCTACACTTGGGGTTGAGACAAAGGTTAATGAATAATAAACCTACACAAATTTGGTGGGTTTCTTTTTCTGGTTTCCCTGAATATTTTGAGATCTTTTTGCTTTCTAACAGAATATGTGTAATTCAGCAAAATACAATTTTAAAGACTATTTTTTTAACCAAGGAATAGATTTCTTGTCTTAATGTTTCTGTTGTTATTGTTAGCACAGAGCACCTTACTGTTGCAGCAGTTACCATTGCTCGATTCCTTTTTTTAGAAAATATGCGGATTTATGTGACGAAAAATATAAAATGGTTTATATGATGCTATCTTAATGGACGAAGAAATTCTAACCAAAAGCATTTGTCAGTTCAGAGCGAGCTATTTGCAGCCTTCTCCATTCAAAGAGAACCATGCTGAGTACTCCTTTCTTTAAAGGAAAACAATAAAAAGGCATTTATGCTTTAACACTTTCTCGGTCTCTATGTGGGGTTCTTGGGGAGTAGATCCCCAGGTGAAAATGCAGCACAGAGAAAGACAGTAATTTACAATAAAAAACCGCTCTCTTAGATTCTTTAGAGGAGAGTATTTAGTCCAGCCAGCTTCACCATTAGTTTAATATTCCAGAATCCTTCTGGTAGCAACTCAGATAGCACCGACATGAAAGGAGGTACAGATTTTTAGACTTTGGTTTTTTTCTCTCCTAATAAGCAGTATCTTTAAGACTGTACCCTCTCATTTCCTCAACCGTGTTTCTTACCTATAAAAATGGTATAACAAGAGGTTTTAGGTAGTTATTCAGGGCTAACTGGAGTCTGTCAAATCTATCCATGAAAATGCCTTCCCAAATATATTTTTATTTCTTACATAAGAATGAAATTACAGTTTTGCAAGTCTTTTAACCTTTCAGGTGGTTTGAGATTTAAATATTGAGTCATGAGTCTTCTGTGCATGTGGAGAAAAACAAGCACTGTGAAATTACTTGGTGTTATTGTATTTGGTGGAGTTAGAAAACCAACACAGATGATGTAGACGGACTGTATTTCATGCTCCCTGAATTCTTAAAATTTGGATTCTTGCCAACAGATATGGGAAAGGGGGTTGAAAAGATGTATGTTCAGAGGCTATCAATGTTCGAAGGGTGGCCACAGGACTGAGGATTTAGCATGAGACACAAGAGTACGGGAATACAGTGTGCTGAGGGGAATACTGGGAATTCCTTCCTCACAGACCTGACTGTTAAAGAGCAAGCCCTAATGCTTTTTAAGAAAACAGAATGAAAAAGCCTGTGTGAAATGTGCATTCAATTTGCTATGGAAATTGATTAGCTGTTTCTAACGTCTTTGCTTAGGTATAGACTGCGTGCATGTGTTCATGAGATAGGAACAGCAATATTACATTTTGACTCACAAAACATTTAGGACTAATTTCAGAATTCCAACATCTTTCCCTGGATAATAATATATTAACTTTCTCTGAATGGTAAACTAACCAATGAGGCTGCAATTGCTAGATTTTTTTAAAAATTTATTTTCAAAACACCAAAGGATGCTGTATTTCCTGGACATTAAATCATAAAGTTAGTAATTTTTTTAAAATAAGGTACATGTACTGCCAATATTAACCTTGAGCAACTTTTTTCCCCTAACGTTTTGCTTAAAAACAAGCCCAATTCCATTGCTTTGAAATTCTTTTATTCAAGTCTTCTACAGTTAAGCTTTATGATCCTTTTCAGACAACTGGATGTTTTTCTCCTAACTGTACATAGTTTTCACTTCAGTCAGACTTGTCTGCTCCCCACCCTATTTTGCAATGTACAATTCCCACTTGCAGCATTTTCAGTAAACATGGGATCGAGTATACAGAAATAGCTTCTTCTATAAAATTTCCGTTAAAAAAATAACACATTTTTATTTACAAAGTGTCTGCTACTACAAAGTAATATTTCCTATTGGTTCAAATATACTATTTGCTAATGCCAGTGTTCCTATTAGGAAAGTAAAACTTTGTATATGCATTTTTATTTATATCTTTGTCAGTGTTTAAAGCACATATAATGCTACCATGTTCTTTTTTTACACTACTCCTAGCCATGTACAATGTGGTAGTAGACATTAACACTATTTGATCAGGACAAAAAATCAGCATAGCTTAATAGCAGTCTTTCTGCAAAAATAAAACTTTAGTTTATAATTTAAAGGTATTTGGAAAGAAAGATATTTATGGAGAATTCAAAAATACGCAGCAAATTGTTTATAACATGAACGGGTAACTTGGACTTCCCTGAAGACACAGGAGTTTAGCACAAGGGAAAAAAAATTCTGCCAAACTGTATATGTGTGACACTTTATGGTGGGAAAGGGGGAAGAGTAAGATAAATGGATTAAAAAATTAATTAAAACTTCAAATCTCATATAGTTAGCATCCTCATACATTGGATTTGCCAGTGCTTTTCATCCCTGTCCTGTCTGTGCCGTCCCCGTACTGTGTCCGGCTTCAACTCCCCGGCCCCATTTACAAACCCGCCTTTTTAGTTCAGCATTGAGAGGTCACAAAATTGCTTTGTCCATGACTGGCCTGTTCTTCAACAACAACAACAAAGTGGAAAAAAAAAAAGTCTTATTTAAAATTGAAGTTAATGGACTGTCAAGTGGCTTCTGCATTTTAAAAACCATGTGTCTCTACAACTTGCTTCCATGTAGAATATAATAGATATTAAAAAGTCACGGGAGGACGGATGGACTGGCCTTTTTTATCACGCACTGTGTATTGCAGTGGCTCCTGACACCGGTTGATGTGTATGTCAGCATTAACTCCTTGCCAAGGGACTGATCTGTTGCCAGATCATCTAAGAAGTGCCAACAGACATGTACTGTTGTAAAAACTGTTCCTGTATTTGCTGGCGAGCTGTTCCTGATGCAATGTAGGATACGCAAATAGAAAGGTGCTCGGTCCCAGGGCATTTTTTGCAGTCAGGACCTGAGGAACAAGGATGAACTCATATCCTAGTTCTTACAGGTTTGTTCAAAGTAGGATTGATTTTTTTTTTTTTCACAGTAGGTGCTCATGAGATACAGTGTCATAACATTTGCATATACTCTGAAGCGTATTTCATATACACAGCCTGGCTTTAGAGACAAGGGAATGTGCCAGAAACTTGTGTGATGGGTTGTGATTGAGCTGGTGTTTTCCTAGGGAAATTCTGCATTAGTGCAACCCGATCTACTAATGGCTAAAAGTTACATCAGAGATGTAAAAAACCCATCAAAAAAACCGGAAACTGATTTTGTGGACTTAACCTTTCCTGGTCAATGTTTTAACTTTTGTGGCTGTTCAAAATAATTGTATGTGACCTAAAAAATTTCAATGGGATGAGCTATGGATATGTGGTGTTTTTTTCCTCTTCGACTGCCTTGGTCTTACGGGTGTGCCATTGCTGCCTCACGGAAGGCACAAGAACCAGACAGTGCTAGGGGTTAATGTCTCTGATTCACTCAGCCTGCATAACGAGAATAGGCTAAAAATAAGTCCCTGTTTAAGACTCGTTTTGTCTTGGAAAAGGTTTCCCATATACTGCATAGATGAATTTGATTTACATCTACAGCCGGGTTTTTAAAGTTTACACAGCTATATCTAAAGCACCTATGCCTGGAGAGCATTAAGTATTTAAGAATGGCATTTAGAAAGTCGGAAGATTAAGTGGTTGCCACTTCTTCTAGCCAATACTAAGAAGAGTTGCTGGGCTACTGGGAGGTTCCCGTTACCTGCTTGGAATCATCATGGCCCTCCTACAGATACTGATCTTATTCAGGTCAGCCTGCTTTGCTTAGTGGAGAAAGGAAAAATTGTTATTAATTTGCCCCATATTGTTCCTATGCAAGTGGCATTCTCCTGGGATTTGTATAGTAAGATCTCAGATGTTTCTTCTGCCCAATTTTCAGCAAGAATTTTTGGTGTCCTGCAGCTTAGATGGATATCCTAAATATTAGATTCTTGGGTACTGTCAGAAAGATGTAAGCAGAAAGAAAGTATTTTGGGTTTGGCTCACTTTCAGGTAGTCAAGACAAAGCAGGAGTATTAAAGGTGTAGAATGAATATGCAGTGTTTAACAGCTGTGACAAACAGAGCCTTCAGTTGTTACTGTTGGACTGCTTTTCTGAGCGTTCCCTCACCCGGCAGTACACTGGGTTTGGTATCCGGGGTGCCAACTGGCGTAATTAGATGGAACAAGCTAGGAAGTACTTGTGTGAGCAGCTCTACAGTGACTTGAAAGGCTGGTAATACTTAGCAGGGGGAATGAACAACTGCGAGTAACATTGGTCGTGGGGAGTTGTTTTTTTTTTTTGCAATATACCTGGATCCAGGGGAGAACAGTTGCTCACAGACTCTTCAAAACGCTCCCCAGACTAAATTCGAACAGCTAAATAGGAAAGAGATAATCTGATTTGGGAACTTGATTAAGTCTAAGGTATGAGAGTTTCGGAAAGTCTCATGGTATCAGGATCTGGTTATGTGAACACCTGCCAGCAGAAAATTGTTCATAGAGCTGTTAATGTGCTTGCAAGGGTATGTGTGTGATAATCAGAGAGTACGAATGATTTATTGGCATATCAGTTCTAGCCATAAGTCAGAATTAAAGAAGTGGCATATTTTAAAAAACAAAAACTTAATAAACAGAGCAACAGTCCTTAGTGTCTTCCCTGTTCATCGGCAATGCTGCAATAGGCACCTTTTCCCAGTGCTGAAGGTGGAGGTGCCTTCAGCTGTAGAATATACCAGGCCTTAGAGTAACTGAACTGCAGCGTTTCTTTCTTTAAAATTAATTAAGCTTGTAGTAAGCAGGAGGAGGTCACCTCAAAGTATGACAATTGCTAGAATTTTTTAGACCAAAAAATAATTTAAAAGCTCATATGTTCTTTTCTCAGCTTCATTATGCCTGGTCATTTAAAATACGTATGTTCCTGAGAGACTCCTGTAATGAAAAGATATAAATTAGGTGAGTCAGTCAGAAGATAACTTGTTTTGATGTGTTTACTGTATACTATACCCAGTGGTTACTACCTTTCTTTTTACATGAATCCAAAACCCAAACATCTTTAACTCACTAAAAGGAAAGTCTTTTCAATAAACCACCTGGACTATTTTCAGCTGAAAAGAGCCAGTTAATTATAAAAATGAGTATTGCTCAGTGTTCAAATGTGATTAAGTTTCAGCCATGCTCTTGATTTAAAATGGTGGATGTGAACAGAGTAGAGAGCACTTCACATTTAAAACCTTATCTGTGAATTTCTAAATTCAAGCATCATTTTATGTATGAACTTGCAGATCTTTTGTTTCAAAAATAGAAAGAAATTAAAATTTGGTAACTATGCCTTTTTACATAATGTGACATCAGGCTGGCTTAGTTACCAGCACAAGCCCTTCTGTGGGTATTCTGTATACTCAGCACCTTCCAGCTATTCAAAACGATTAGGAGAATTTGCAAGCTATAGTTTAGAAAAACTAAAGGAAAACCTTAACCAAAATGGAAATATTTACTGTGTGGCTTGTCCTAGGTTTAATGAAGCTAGTTAAAATCATACCTTCAGTTAAACTGGTATCGTTTGCTTTTGTCTTTACTTAAATATACGTACGTAGTTAGATTAGGTGTATTGTTGCCATTAATTCCAGTGTTGAAATGGCACACTTTTAATACAATTTTTAAAAATAAAATCCACAAACATTGCCAGATTTCCATGTACTAGAAAAATGCTGTCCCCAGTCGTATTTTTTTCATCTAGTTTGTGGCGCTGACACGTTTTTCTAAGTCAAATTTAGATTTTTGAAGCACCATAAAGTAAGTCCAGAAATAAAACTCTTTACTACAATATATATAAAAGCACTTACACACAGCATTATATTGCTTGCAGCCAAATGCCTTCTGCATGTATAGCCAAGAAACAGTGTTCCAAGATAAACATGTCACTTAAATATTTGAATGATAACTTTGTCTTATAAGAGATATCATCTAGTACGAGTTGCTACTTGTTTCATATCAATGGATGTCAAGGGTATTGAACGAGACAGGAGAGGATGATGGTAACTGAACAGAAAATGGGAAAGCCAGCCTTGCTAATGACCTGTGTATTCTGGGAAGTATGTACTGTTGGCTTTGAGAGGGAAGGCAGACCTGCATGTTGGAGCAACTGAGCACAACTACTGCGATCAGCTTAGTGGGAGCTGCTTGATATTCTCAATCCCCTTGTTACTCATAATTGCTCAGAGCTCAATTCAGATGCAACAGCTGCATTTTGTGAGGTCCTGCATTTACCTGTTTTGTTTTTTTTTCCCTGTGGGTTGGTTGGTTTGTGTTTTTTTTAAATATGTCAGCTAACATCAACAGGAATGATTGAAAGACTTGCCTGAGATCATACACGAGTGACTATGCCTGGATAAGGCCCAAATTTCTCCAAGTTCCCAGGCTTTAGTGTAACCACAAGACCGCAATGCTTTAGTTGAACTTCATCCTCAACTGGAACTTGGCACAAAGAATCCCAAGGAAAGAATTTCTTTTTTGAAGTCTCTTGTAAATGTTCTAACTTGTTTTTTCCTTTGTATTCAACTAGTTCAGGAAAAATAACTTCTAAAGTTGGGTTCAACTGTCTAAATAATTGTTATGTGCTCCTGGATATTTATTTTTTTTTAAAGTTGATAGCCTGGAGTTTGCCAGAAAGCAAGTAGCTGTACAGTCTGCTGCTTTGAAGGGCACGGACATCAATGGAGGAAAGATATCACTTAAGATCTTCCTCCTGTAAAGCAGAAAGCACACTGACTGCTAATAAAATACATTCCATTTCTGGGCAGGAAGCCTTTTTTTGCCAGGTTCTTATAGTTCAAAGTGCTCCTCTTCAGCAATTGTTCAGTGTTCTGCTGTTTTTTGTTATTACACAGATCTTGAGTGGAAAATGTGAAGAAAGTGTAAAGTTAAATGTGCCCCTAACGTACTGGGGGGTGGTGGTGGGAACAACTTCAGGAAATGTTCTCCTATTTAAGAGTTCCTTAGGATCCTGCATATATCAGGTCTCTCTGAGCTGCCCCCTCCAATGAAAGCTGACTGACAGGACAGTTTGTGAAAAACCAACAGTTTCTTTAAGAATAAAAGCAGTTATGTGTTTCAATGAAGTGTCATTCATGAAGCTGACAATACTGTAGCAATGTCTGGAGTATTTGCTACCTTCTCGTCCTCTTATTTCAAAAGTGAGCCACTTCAATCGAGTGCACTGACTCTCAGTGAGAGTATTATTTTGTGTTTGTAAAGCTTTTCTTCATCTAGAGGTAGTGTTACAGATTTGGTTGAAGTGAGGTGGTGTAAATCCCTCAGTCTGCTGTTGCCTGTGGGCCCTGAGCACAGGACTGTCTAGTCCAGAGGGTGAGTAACATGGTAGGCACAGAAGAATTCTGTTAATTTGTGCATTTGCAACTCATTTGTGTAAGCTAGACTGCTCCACTTGCTCAGTCAAAAGCTATACCTAAATAATGGTACCTCCATAACTGTACCTCAAATGCAAGAGTTCGACCTATCTGTGCAAAGTTTCTATCCCGATGCTTTAATTTTTAATGCAAACATGCAGGTGTGCTTGTATGCTCCTCACAGTTTTACCTGTCCTGTGTGCAGTTAGTCAGCGCCAACTCCTGTACAACAGCTAGGTAGCTTTTTAGCTGGAGCCTCAGTTTGCCTCACTAGCTCAGGCTTGGTGCTTTTGGATCGCCTCAGCTTGAGTGCAGGTTTGGCTGTAAAAGATCACATGGGCACACCCCCGACTGTGCTAAAATAATGGTCACGGCATACAGCTTGCTGCCATTGCTCAAGCAAACAACAGTTGTACAAGCTGTCCCATCTCGCAACTGATTAACAGCACCAACCTCGCTGAGCTGTGACAGCTAATACATGGTACAGTGTATATAGAAACAGGTCAACTATTTACATACAGTATAAAAACTAGAAAGCAGTAATGCTATTTTAAACTGGATTTACCTAATCAAAAATAGTTAACTCGGAGACTAGTTAAAATACTGGATGTTAGAACACCATGGGAAGAGTACGTCTACAGTGTATTTTGCTCTGTTATTCAATTTTTTTTTTAAAGGCCTTTATGGTGGTATGTGATATTAACTATAGAACATGGGAGCTTCCTCTTTCAAGTCTAACTTAACAGTTCATGTTGTGTAACTTCAGCCACAAATTATTTTAAGAAGTGGTTCAATACTATTTTGCAAAGGTGAGTGCAACAGAAGTTAATTATAACAAAGTTAGTCTGTTATTAATACAAGCTGACTAGAATGTAAAACATGAAACAATGTCCTGTTGAAATTTAATTTTTTTCCTAAGAATCTCAACCTATGACTCTAAAGGCCACGTGGCCTGCTTACCCTGAATTTGAGAATACTTCCTTGGGAACATGGTCCCTGAGGTCCTTAACATAGAGGCCTTTTTAAAAAAAAATACAACGCATGCTGGAAAATCAAAGGAACTATAAAGTTAGAACAGTAAAGGAGTAACTATACTGGATACACTGTAATCTAGAAATAAATTTCTAAAACTTTTTTTTCCTTGAAAAAAGCTGGTGCAGAGAATACTGCTGTTTTTATTATCCTAACTGCTTAATAATGGCTAGGAATAATCACTTATAATAAATTAGGTCTGCATTATAAATGAACATAGGAACGTTTCAAAAGAGACATACTGATGTTACTTTAGAGGATCTAAAATGGATTTAAACTATTTCAAGATTCATTTAATCACTTGCAATTTATATTACTTTAAGAATCTTCTATACAGCCAAGTAGAACAGAAAAAAGCAAACATTCTAACAGCCCCTTTTCCCTAGAACAATTTTCATACAAGATAGTTTTAAATAACTATTTTAGCGCATTCACACGTGCTCTCTCCCCCCCTTTTTTGTAAAGGTGGCACAGCCGAAAGACCATGCAAGAATTGGCATTAGCTGACTGACTCTGTTTTCTTCTCCATCTGGTAAAGATAAGAGGAAGACAGAGACTTGAGACGGAATGTCCCAAAAATGGAAGATGTGAATTTGGATGTTTACTTTGCCAAATCTCCAGGGACTTTGTTCTTTTCCTTGGTTATTGTTGATTAAAAAAAAAAGCTTTGTGTCCACATGTCACTTTGTGTTCAGTTACAGAAAGGTTAAAATTTCAGCTGTGGATGAATTTGTTTTGAAGCTTCCGTTTTGCTTCACTGAACACAGTGTAAACCAAGGCAAGGAACTTAAGTAAAATCCAAACAGGAGCTCACATTAAGAATATTTGAGCAGCATCTTGTATATTCCGTTTTCTGCTGTCCTTATTCTGGGGAGGAAGAATCCTCATCTTCATCCTCTTCATCTTCATCATTGAATGAGCATGGAGTTTCTCCCCGTGACTCAGAGTAGCGTGATGTTGCATTGCTGGACTGTTGACTGCTAGGAGCAAGAAACTGACCAGTTGCTAAGGCCACTTCAGCATCCAAATACAACCCTGGGTTCTCACTATCAAAACAACAGAAACAGTGAACTTTAGAGGATTTCTCGTGAAGTTTTAAGCTTTCTTTTTGGCCTCAGCTTTTCCTTTTTTCCTTTAAAGAAATTCTACCAACAAAGAAAAATCCAAAAGCTTTACATTAAACACAGCTAGTACTTATGAAAACTGCTAAAATACTGGAAAGTTACATAGAAAAGATTAATGAGTGGCTTTTTTTGTCCCATAACCAACCAGTAGAATTGCTCAAGCCAAAGAAAGCCTATCCTAACAAAGAATAAATCCATCATAGTTTTATCAATACACAGAAATGTCTGCAATTTGAAATTAAGCTATTGCATGCCATGAGGAAGAACTCGTTCCAGAATAATCTCTCCTTCCAATTTTTTTTTTTAAGGTACAGGTAACCGCCAAGCAAAGGGTCCTTGTTGAGGTGGTTTTCTGGATTGTTTTGTTGTTGGTGGTTGTTTTTTTGGCTGGTTGGTTTTTAATTTAAAATTATGATTGACTGGACTAAACTTGTCTCATGAGAGCTTAAGCAGTAGTGCATTGAGACACCAAACATTCTTTTGTACTCTTCAGAAGTATTATCAGGCTTTTTTCCACATATAATTACCTATTTGTAGTCCATGCCCAGGCAGGAATGTAAGGTTAATCAGGAAAACTCTGTCATTACAAGGGCTTGGAAGTGATTCTATTCTTTTGAAGCAGATACAAAATAGCTAGTATGTTCAAAATTCAAAGCATGACCTTTCAAATACAATTATCAAGGCAGACAGAATATGAAACTTTTTCACAATCAAAAATCAACCATAATAGAAAACCCATTGCCTGCACGTAAATGGTATGAAATAGGTTACTGAAAGTACCACAAGCATATATCACTATCCTTGAATAAAAACTGATTTTATGTACCTTGATTTAGCATCAGAAGTGCCTCCTGCTACCTCTAAATGTGAAACTGCTTGTGCTGAACTTGAAAGTAACCCTTTGTTTATCCACGAAAATCCTGCAGACATGTCTAGAAGAAAGCATAATTGTATTTATGATAGTTATTTAAATTTGTTCTTCCTTATACCATCTTAAACTGTGCATTCTCATTGCAGTTAGGATTCCTTAGTTTAGTTTAGAAGAGAAAGTACCAGTAGCTTGAGTTGATTTTTGTACTGTAGCTGTGTCCTGTTTAATCAAGGTGAAATTACATCTCTATACACCCCCATGTTTGTGGATGCACTCACGCCTTGTGCTCCCTCACACCCAGAACTGTGGTTGTTTCTATGGGACTTTCCCCCTTGCCTGAAGAGAATTCACACTGCCGCTGACCCTGGCTAGTAGTGGCATGCAGTCACAAGCACCTGAAAGAGAGTTCTGGAGTCCTTCCTGGAAACTTACTGCTACAGCTTGATCCTATCAAATGTCCCAACAGTTCCAAGTGCCTTTGCTGTTGTGGTTGGTGAAGGTGTAAATGGAACTGTACTTGTCAGGATAGGAGGTACTGTGGTGAAGCCACCAAGGCGGTATGTGTTTCAGGTATGTGTGTGCCGATAGCCACAGGGGGTTTTCATCTTGGTGGTGTCGTTAGCTGGCTGTAACACAGCCTCCTAATCCCGCTGACACGGAATAGAGATGGCAATCGGCTGTGGACATGAACAGACCATGTCAGAGGTCTTGTGCCAAGAGCATGAAGGAGAAAGCCTGTTGTACATTGCAGGTGTGATGTGTAAGCCAGTCTCCTCCCTAGGGGAACAAGCTTTAGGATTAAAATGGTCTTGCAGTAATACTGAATTCCTTGAGGTGATTTGTTAAAAGCCCTCTGAGGGATGTAAACAGGTTACTTAAAACCGTCACAGTACTTGTTTTCAAATTCCCTGGCAAGTCACGCTTGCCAGCTGTTTTCTGTCATGCACATTTCTGCTAACAGAATCAGCAAAATGAGTCCATTGACCAAATTACACTTATGGGATTGGGGTTTTTGGTTGGTTTTAGTCTGTTTCTTACATCAAACCTCTGTTCTATGTAGCATGATGGCAATAAAATGGACTGTACTACTCACTCATACTTTATCTAGATTGTTATGTAACAGCAGGTAAAAGGAATAACTAAATGTGTGTGTTACATATGCTTTCTCATTTGTCTTTCTGTGTTCTAGTTAAGCTTTGGCTCCTTGAGATTTGGCAGTGTACTGCCTAGCCCAGGGACTGTTTTAAGCAAGTTGTTGTAGCCACATAAACTGGCTCACCATCCTTTGGGATCCACAGGCTATGTTGGTTTGTGCTGTGGGGACTTGTTAGCAGCGAGGTATTTAAATGACACATTACAAAGCAAGGCTAGCAAGGGTGATGTTCCTGCCAGCGTCTTTGGAACATGATGCAAAACATTAACAAATGGCAGCTTTAGGGTGATCTGAGAGGATGGAATAGATGAGAGTAGTTGAATATGGACATAGCTGGGTGGCTTTCATTAAGATTGCCCTAAATACAGGTTCATTTTTACAGAGAACATGTTCCGACAGCTGCCTCCTACCTTTGCAGGAGGAGGCTGACCCATTTGGAATGACTGCATTGTATTAAGCTAATAAGTGGATTAGAGATGTATCAGTGTTCTTTCCTGGTCTTTTGAAGGGGTGTACCTGTGTGTACATGCTTAATATTCCAGAAGAATAACAAGTCACTGCTAGTAATCTTACATTTTATTAACATTTGGGGATAATAGCTAGTTGCCTTTTCTTTTGGAAGAGCAAGGTGACGAAAAGCCTGGATTTTAACACAGAAGGCAGAAAGAAGCTTCATAGGTGCATATCCCTGCCTTGCACTTTTGTTGCCTTTTTTTTCTCAGTTTTCCAGTGGGCTCTGAGGAGCCAGGGAAAAGAGGAAGTTTGTGAAAGATGGGGAGTTTAAGAAGCCATTTTCTAGCTGGAAAGGACTCTTAAAATAGAAATCTGCCTACAGTGAAAAGACTCCCTACTTCTAGCAGAGTAGATGAATAGCTACACTTATGAACCAGGGAAAGCAGCTTGGAAAAACCTTCCCAAGGTGGTACAGTCCAATCTAAGAGCGGCATCCTTAGTGTGAACTAGGCACATCTTGCAGGAGATACACTGGAAGAAACTTGTACTTTTTGTGAGAAAGCTCTAAAGGAGTACTCTGAATAGCCTTTAGTAGTTAATGCACAAGTGCTGCACAGGATTACTGTCGATAGCTGAACAAGCTCATTCATTCAGTGGTACTCTTCAGTTCCAACTCCAGTCTATTCTCCAGTCAAGGCTTGTTATGCGGGTAAATAGCAGAACACTTCTTCATGCAGGGAAGAATAAAGAAGCGTTGTAATCTGGAGGTCCTAAACGGCACCGCTTTTTCTGCCCTCTGCCTTAGTGGGATACATACAAGTGAGATGGTGATACTGCAACTATTAGTGCCTTAGAATTTTTATTTCCTGCTTTTTTTAAATCTCTAGTCTCTGTGAGTGAGGACTCAACAGAGAAAGGCAGGACTTGGTTTCGCATTAACTGCCTCCAGCCCTATTAGCAAGCATTGCCATACAAACTAATGTTAGTGTTTTTAAGTCAGTAATTATCTGAAAAAAGATGACCAAAGGTCAAACTGACATTGTACGGGAAATGAAGCACCTACTTAGACATACAGAACAAGACTGGTTTTCTTCAGCAGTTGAGTTTATGGAATCAGCTAGTGTGGGAGAACGTTAATCTTGATTGTAGGAAGTTTACTCAGTGAGTAACTACGAGACTTTGACTTGCTTTTCTTGTCTAGTCATTATTGAAGCCAATATACTTAAAAGTGCCATCATGACAGCTATGGAAGTAACCAAGAGTTCTAGAAACCAGTAGTGAGCCTTCCAGTTCACTACTCCTGCAGCATAAGAAACGACGTCTAAAGACTGCCAGGGTTAACATGGGAAGTTGTACTTAACCAAAAATACCTAGTCAGGCAAACACTGGTTTTTCAAGTATTGTACAAAACATCCAAATCTGTTTCCCGCGTTTGTCAGCTGCTGTCATCAGAAACCTTTACTATGCAGTTCATACTCTTAATGGTAGATTTGTGATATGTAATGAAGTAACAAGCTACAGATAGAAGAAACCTTTAAAATAAATGTATGTGCTCCAGTTACAATACTTCCGGACAAAGTTTTTCAGAGGCTGAAACAGCTGAATGAAGGTACCCATGCCTGAAGAGTACATTACTTGCCTCAATGCATTTTGAGTAAGAAAGACAATCAATGCATTTCTTATGATTAAAATTCTAGGTAGGTTTCTGGCTGCTGGTCTGCTACTAGGGAAGTAACCCTCATCACAACATTCTTTAAGAACATGCCATCTTAGAATCTGCTTCTTTCTGTTTAGTCTCTTTGAAAAATAGAGTACTGCTTGTTTCTCACTCACACAGGAACATCACGGTTGTTTTGCCTTTAATGCTTTCAATAAAAAAACCCACCAAGCAATATGGTGCTGTGACTGAATTTTTTTTCAAAAGAAACTAAAATGAACTACCAATCATCAGTTTAGACATGTAGTTTTACTGCTTAATCTCGAAAAGCTGGTTCTACTCAGCAAATAGTGTAATGACAGGGGTTTTTGCACATGGAGAGAAACCCTGTTTTCTGAAGATAAATTAATGCAGATTTAAAAATAATAGGAATTTTAGTTTGCTTCTCAATACATAGGAACAATTAAGTAACTTGAAGTCTGCAACACTTAGAAGATGTGGGTTCTGATCCCTTCCCCTTTTTTTACATTGGTGGTAAATAATTTTTATTTACCTGCCAGGAACAAATCAAGATTTCTTTCAACTTCTCTTTTTTGGCACCAGTGCAGCCTTATAAAGACTTGGTGTGAAATTTCAAAATTGACCAAAATTAAATTATGAAATCTTAGTTTTAAAACCCACAGGACAAGGGAACCAGGAAAAACACGAGCAAGTGTTGATAAACATTAAGGATATGGGATGTAGTTTGAAATGTTAAGCCACTTAAAATGTACTACTTTTAGTGAATGTAACAATTCTAATTTATATCCAGCTGTGTTTTGACATCACAAGTTTTAAGAAACTGTTTCATTCTTAATTCTCTCATACAGTAAACCAAAGAACACAAAAACACATGTTCAGCTTCTTGGCTACTTAACTGTTTTTCTGAGCAAAACGAACCAGCATTTTTAATATAAAGCCTGCATTTACAAGATCCTGACATGTAAATTAACTTAACTTTAGGAAAGTCAGAGCAGTAGTTTTGTTTCCCCTTTCCTCAAAAATGTCTGGGTACAGATAAAGTCCCTCCAGAAACCTGAGAGAAAACTGAGCTAAGTTTAAGCTTTGGGTAGAGCAAGAAGAATGCAGTCTGACAATAACTAAAGGAAGCAATTACACATTTTAGCAGCTCTAGTCCAGTGATGCAACTCTGAAGGAGATCTAGGTTGGACTCTGTTTAAGTGTGACCTGTTCAAAGAGTGTGACTAGGGAAGGTAAAAGGCTCTGCATGGGAGACATCGTCCTGGAACTCCCTGGAACCTCTTGCTTTATTTAGAGAAGCTCAGTTCTCCGGTGGCACCTGCTGGCCATGTGTTTGATCTAAGTATCACTGTTGTGTGTGTTAAGTAAGCGCGGAAATAAATGGACACAGGAGAGCCTACCATCCATGTAGCGGAGTACACTGAGCATGTCTACACGAGATACGGAGAATCCTTAGCAGAGCTCACCTACCTCAGGCCAAGTAAGGCACAAATGCAGGTGGGTCACATACGGATTACACTACACTCAACCAGTTCAAGGTGCTCTTTTTCTTTCCTTTCTCTGCTCAACTTGAGAAAAGCTGTTGTGCTCTAGTTTGCTCCTCCACACGTCCACGGTTGTTCAAAATTAATACTAACCCACAAAAATCTCTACCTGGTGTCACTTATTTAAGAAATAGTTTCTTCATAATGCAGCTCACTCAGGAGTTTGATGTTACAAATCAGGGGTGAATTCAGTTTACAGGACAATGATGATATAACTTCCCAAATTAACTGTAAAACAACTTGTTTATATACCAACCCTACTAGCTCCCACGTAACTTCAAATGTTACATACTATTAAATTTGCTTCAGTTAACTAATGTTACGAATTTAATCAGCAACAATATTTAAAAGTCTCATCTAACTTACCTGTGATGTAGCCTTCTAAAGCTTTTGGCACCAGTGATTTTGCAGTTCTTAGATCCTCAGCTGAACATTTGCCTGCCTCAAGCCCAAAGGACATTCCCATTCTCTTCAGCACCTCGCTGTCATCATGAATCTCAAAAGTGTTATCGAAATTAAAGAGGTATTCAAATCTGCATGTAAAAGGTCAAAAGTGAGATGGCTTTGAAAAGAGTACAGCTCTGCTTTTTTGCCTAGTTTTCCTTTTTTTTTTTGGCATGTATTGAGGTAAGTGTCTAGATTTTTCTTTAAGGACTCTTTACAGATAATGAACAAAGTCCAGCAAATATGTTTTCTCTTCTGCTTCTGTGACTGGCATGCCTACGGGGTTTAAAACGGCACTTTGTCAATTAAAGTAACTTCACCACTGCCCGAAGAAAGTTTAAAATTTTTTGTCTCATTAAACAGATTCAAAGGGGAAAGAGGGAGGCCTTACTAAACATGAACCTTCACTTGTACTAAGTCCAGTACTTCTAAAGGTCACCTGCAGCCCTGTCACCAAAATAACTATTTTGTTTTTTGCTTCTTTTACATTTCAGTTTCTGTTCTAATGTGCCACACTCCTCCTGTGAACTGACCTATTTATCTTGGTATAATTTTGCTTATTTGGATGCAGCTACCAAAGCAGTCTGTTCATGGTCCTGTATGTTCACAATCTACCATTTCTGCTGCAGGACTCTCACCATGGTTTTCATTGCACATAGAAGTGGAAATAGTGAGATAAATTAGAGCTGTAAGAAAAGCGAGGGCATCTAGACTGGCCTTATGCTATGATCACGTGATAATAGCCTGTACAGCACTGGTCCAGGATTACAATATAAGGCCAGTTCCCAGTACCTCTTCTGCTGACAAAACCTTTACCGCTGGAAAAACAACCTATCCATGTGATACAATTTTTGAAAGCCAACTCACTAGTGGGCCTTCTATTAGCTTCATGTCACGCATGGATTTGCTTGATTTTTATTTTTTTTTTAATACTGATTTTCTAATACCTGATTGAATAAGTTTGATGAGTTATGTCTTTTGTGCCTATACACAAAACTTTCATCTAGAAATCTCTATGTTTTGTAATGAGCATAATTGTCAGTTACAGCCATTCCTTTTGTCTTGTAAGGTATTACTTTTAAAACCTATTGTTTATGCAGCTGTATTTATTGAAGCGTAACCATGTGAAAAGGGAAAATAAGATCTGTCACTACATCTTTAATTAGTACAATTACATTCCTGCTACCTAGACTGGGGCAGCTGAAGTCACATAACTATGCTTAAACAGGGGATGGGGGGCCAGTGTCATACCAAGGTACTACCAGCAAGCTGTGTAGTTCACTAAGCAATAACTGAACTCAGCTTTTATGGTACAGGATTAAGGCTATAGTTATTGATAGCTCTGCACTTCTCCTCTCATGTCTTGTGGTCAAATACTGGATGCTAGAAAGGAGCATAACTCCTTTTTTCCTCTGCAAGTTTCCAAACAAAGGAACTTACAGTAACAGTTCTCCAGTGTAGTTTCTAGCAACCGGCAGCCTCTGACCAAGGAAGTCCCTATACTTCTGCCTCTGCTGTTAATAGCTGTTTGAGGGTTTTCTTTCAGGCATTTGACCTGACCCCTTTTTGAAAATACTTAAACTTTTGGCATGAACAACATCAAACACTGGGATTTGCACAGACTGTTACAAAACCACTTACACTATTCGTTTTGTCTAAAACCTGTCACCTGGTATCTTAATGTCTCTTAATTTTAACAAGCAACTGTGTGCAGCTGTTCTCTATGCACTTCCCTATGTCCTCCATGATTTGAAGGGAACCTGTGAATCCACTGTCCTCTCTTTTTAGGCCAAAGAGTCCATCTGTTTGTTCTCTGAAAGCCTTTTCATGGCTTCAGGCATTCTGGACGCCCTCCTGTGTCTGTCTCCTGGTTATGCTAGACTCTTAACAAGACAGCATACAGTATTCCAGATATAAAAGCACTACACCTAAAACATTTCCAGTTTTACATTGTATTTCTTACTGGTTTCTGTAGTAATTCCCAGCATTATTTTGGCCGTTACTGAGCAATCAACTTTTGTTCTCGCCGAATGATCTACTGGGCTGCCATCTTGTTCAGTGCTAAAAGCTAAGTCCGGAGGCCAACACTGGGTAGGGAAAGTTTGGGTACAGTTCCTGTCCCTTTCCCAGGTTAAGTGCAAATTTGAGCAACATTGAATTTAATCTGGATTGTCTGCTCTTGCAGGCAATTCTTTCTGTAAGGATACAAGAGCCTACCTCCTACACGCTTTCTCTAATGTATACCATTGTATACATTATTTGGGAGAAGAAAGGAAAATGGCAGCCCATTCCAACAGGGGTTTACTAACTCAGGGCAAAGCCAAGTGCAGGGCAAGCACTCAAGCTGACCAGTAATGGGGCTGGGCAGTGCAAATACTCTCCAAAAAATTACAAAATTTGGATTCTCCAAATCCAAAATTGACTTAGCAGGTCAATGCTTCCAACACCAGCTTTTCTGGCACTGTTTACCTACATAGTGCTGCTGCAACTGATCAGTTGCACAAATAATAACCACAGGGGAAAGCTTGTTTAATTTGGGTTGTGCACTTTATATAAGCCAGCTTCAATATCACTGTCATTTGGGGATCATTAACTGAAATACCAACAACAACAATTTTGGTGTGCTCATTTTTAGTAGTAGTGTTTTCTTACAGTTCAGGATTGTAGAAGGGTGTTACACTTTTCTCTAAATCTCTTACAACTTCAAAGCAGCAGTTCTGAAATTGCAGTATGAAATCATTCAACTTTTTCATGACTTCAAACCTAAATACAGAGCACTGCTGAAAAGTACAGTAAGAACTCCATAGTATGCCTATAAAATAAGGGTATAGTTAAGCTAAACCAATACTGATCCTAAAACTCCCAACTTGCTGAACTACAGTGCTGATAGGAGGATTCCAAACGTTTTGTCACAGAACGTACACTGGACTTCAGTTCAATTGTCTACAAAAATACAACTTTTAATAGCATTCCTTTTCTTGTGTGTTGGTGCTTAGGTTACTAGAGACTGTCTATTTTTGCTGTATGTTAATTGACTTGATGTTCAATATGGGATCTGTAATCTACAGTATTAAAGCAAAGCCAGCTATTTTCAGCTAACAACTAGTTGTTGTGATCCGATTAACAGTTAACATAACAGTACCTCGTACTTTCAGCCATATTTTCACAGGATGAAGGGCATAAGCACCCAGAAGTACGTAAGTGGAAGATTTTCAGATTAATATAGCAGTGCAGAGACAGTATTTCAAATTTCTACCTAATCTCCTTCCTTTTTTTATCTTCAAAGAGCTATTTTGCTATTTAAAAGACCCTTTCAAAGATGCTTATTATCACCTCTAGAATGTTAGTTTTGTGCTACGTGAATCACCTTGTGTTTCTGTACAAAATACATTTATGGCATATTAGGAAGAAGAATCCAGAAGCGCTACCACATGGCTTCATTAAAAGCTAGTGCTGTCCTAGTGTATAATTTTACTCAGTTATTTCTCCTGTGCAGTGAATGCTCTTTGAAAGGTCAGTCTGAAGTCCCTTTTACAACAGTGAAAGTCAGTCCAGTTTAACTAGTGGTTGTAAAGAAGTGTTGATAGACTTACTCCTATTACTACTGTGGTTGCATTACATATTAAAAAAAACCCAAATCCAAACAGTAGCAAATTTAAACAGTTACTTTTAGTAAACTAGAAAAATTTCTGATTTGTTCAAAGAAAAATCGCAATCCACAAAGAAAATAAAATTCAAAAATTGATTCCAGAAACACTCACTTATCACTTGATATGCTGCAGTCTATAACTGTTCTTTTGCTTGTGTTGACTATTAAGAAAGGCAGCTGTATGGTTGAGTTCAAAGCTGGAGGCCCTTGATTTTGTTGTTCATTTTGCTGATTTCTTTGGACCAAGTTTTTGAATGCTATTTGCTGTAGAAAGAAAGAAAGATGATGACTGACAATAACAGAAGACATCAGTATTTCCAAGGAGTGGAACCTCACAGCTCCTATTTACCAACTCTCAATGCTTCCAGTAATTTTCTGTCAAAAAGTAAGCTGTGGCCTGACTTACTCTTAGCACTAGTGAGGCTCACCCAGAACACAAATTTCTCACACACATCCTAATGGCTATGCCCCCTTGCAATCCCCAGAGAAGAAAGGAGCCCTAAAGCTTGGTTGAGAATGGTTGCCCATTCCTTTTGAAAAGGCACTGGAGTCAGAGGTCTTCTCTGTTGTTTTATATGCATCATTACCTCAGACCAGGAGCTAGTTATGCTGAAACAAAAGTGCACAGAAATCACGGCATTCACCGCTTCCTCTGATCCGTGTGCTTTTCCCCTTCTCATCTCTCTCCCTCTTTGCTCTCTCAGAGGAGAATTTAAAAAACTAACTGTTTTGAAAGTTTTTAAACAGGTGCTGTTCGTGACACCACTTGCTCTCTACTGAATTCTTTTATCTGATTGCGTATGTATGAAAATGTGTTTTTAGGAAATGTTATTTGAGGGATCTGAAGTCAGCGTCCTTACCCACTTTGAGGTACTACTTATTCAACCTAAGGCGAAGACGGACAGACAGAATCCCAAAGGATTGGTAAGCCATTTGACAATGAACATAATCAAGGAAATAAGACTAATAGTTCAGAGGGCCTGTGTTGCCTTATTTCTTTCCACCAGGATAATTTCATGTTGCTCTTAGAGAGGCTGCTGATTTATTAGGTCAGACAGACAGAACCAGAATTGTGCCCAAAGTAGAGAAACAGTATGTGGTGATGAAAAAAGGAGAAGCGTTAGATAGAATAGAATAGAATAGAATCATTAAGGTTGGAAGTGATATTTAAGTTTTAGTGCATCTCTAATTACATGAAATTGTATCAATATAGTTACACTAGGAAAAAAAAATACAGCCTTATTTGTCTGTAACCTCATAAAAAAGTTTGATTGCACTTAAATTACTGGAAGTCTGCACAGACCAAAACACTTCAGAATGTTCATAACTCGAGTTATAAAATGCTACTTGATAAGCACAGATGCATTTGAAATAGATTTCTGCAATCAAAGCCAAAACTCAAGTCATCTCAAAGGTGTGCGTCAGAATGTAAAAGAGCTGCGTTTGCCTGCTATGTCTATCTCCCCTAAAACAATTTTGCACTTACTTACATGGGTCCAGTTGTAAATTTCATAGCTTAGAATCAAAGAGAAATTTTCCAGTAAGACCTGCTCTGAGAACGTAACTCAGGGACACCTGGGGTCACCAAAGGGGACACAGGAGTTGTTCCCATTCCCACTCTGTGGACAAAGCCTCAGTGGAACACGTAAAAGAGCTTGGGGCAAGCAGATGCAGCACACTGTTTTACAACAGGTGAAAATGAACCAGAAAGTGAGGGTAAGAGGTGCCCCTGCTAGAATGCAGAAAGGTCACAAGCATGAAACTTTGCACCCTAGTATATCATAGCTGCTAAATAAATCTAGAAAGAACTTCAGAAGTTTTAACATGTTGGATTTGCATTTGGTAATTTCATCTATAGAAAAAAAAACTGAAATAAATTAAATATACCTGCAGCAGCAGTTCCTGAAGTTGGGCTCGCTTCTGTTTTATCCTTTCAATCCGCTTCTGTTTTTCTATCTTAAAATGTAAATGTAAATGCATCAAAATAATTACTTTGTTACCTTGTGTGCTCTATTGTGCCAAGTGAGCAGGCACACTGAGCTACATCAGTGTGCCAGCACCCTTCAAAAACCCAGTGGCCTGGTAAGTGAATTGCACAAGTCTTTTCAGCCCATTTGCCATGTATTTTTTCTTTTTCAACCAGACTAATTGCATAGTCCCACGAGTTTCTCCATAAAACAGGTCTGACAAACTGTAATTTCTTTCTTTGTCAACAATTTTAACTTCGGTAAAGAATCGATTACTACAAGAGACTGCCTGTATTGTTTCCTCCCCTATTCCTCCTCTTTTGTATTGTGCCAGTTAGCACCAAATTAAACACTTGCTTGAAAGGGTGCTTTGGGTTGCCTGTTTTTTTTTTCTCCTTCTGCCTTGCACTCCTGGAATTGTGCACATCCTTTCCACTGTTCTCCCAGCTGTGAGCCACTAGACATAAACGTGTGGAGACTGGGCTCAGGATCACCACCTGCATCTCCAGCAACCTCCACTTTTTGCTCGGACTACTACTTCGAGACTTACTAAACTAACAAGATTTCAGCAACAAAAAGGGTCCAGAGGTAACATGTTCTACATGAGCACAGCATCCCTTTCTTGCAACATTTCTTGCAAATGCCACTTTATGGGGGCAAAGCTATCTTCAACCTAAGGGTGCAGTGTTTGGGACAGCAATAGTACTGGATGTCTACTGACACTGCAGATACAGCCAACGGGATTTTAAATAGGGTGCTGGGGCAACACTACAGAACTGGACAGTAGTCGCCATGTTTAAAAGGTATTTTTCCTCATCATCCTGTTGGTGCCAGCACTGTTCACTGCTCCCAAAATTACTGAGCTCCTAAATTACCTTTTCATTCAACTGCAGTTCAACGATGCAGTCTTTTAAAGCTTAGCTGGCCTAACCCCCCCTATTTGATTTGCAGTGTTGCTTTAGGATGGTTCCCACACACAGACTCCAATATTTAAAATGCTTCCTTCAGAGCACAGAGACATTTTTTTACTTGGACAATACATAACTCTTATATCTGTACTGTTTATTGGGTTTAATTCAGACACAGTTTCTATGTAACAACCTTTTTTGTACTGATTTCTCATTTTTGTACTGGTAATCTTATTATGGAATTACACTGTAAGAAGAGTTGGCACTTTATACAGCTTTAAAAGCGAAATTAATTCTGAATTTCACACCATGAAATGCAGCTTTATTTCCTATTCTTTTCTATCATGTCATAGGAAGCAACATGTTAAGAAAATATGCCTGGCTTCTATTTTGTGCATATGTAATCAGAGCCTGAAAGAGTGAATAGCATATGGTCATTGTAGATGACACAATGAAACTCAAGTTCTGTATTCACAACACTAACCTATACTGAAGATAATGCATTCACATGAAGCCGTGTAAAATGCAGACTTATCCTTTTTTTTTAAAAAAAAAAAAAAAAAACAAAACCTACTCCTTGGGCGGGTGGCTTTTCCAAGTTGCTGGAATGGACAAGAACAGTAAAAGCCTTTTTCTTACCACATCTAGAAAGATGATGTAAAGGAACCTGCACAAAAAAATTTGTTCTGTACCAGAGAGGCATCTCGCCCACCTTTTAAGATATCTCATGTCACAAGTATCACAGATATATAATATCTTAATATGTATTATCAGACAGTCATTGCATCGCTCTGCAGTAAATACAGTAACTTGTGCTTTTTATTTATAGAGCATTTGGCCTGAAGGACAAGCAACATTTGTGCATATAAATTCTGGCATCCCTGCAAAAACATGGTAACTCTTAGCCTGCTGGAAAAATTGAAAAAACAGTAAGGAAAAATGATGGAAATAACCCTCTGTTATGTAAAACTGCATTTTTTTTCCCTGCCAGTTCATAACTAGTGTTTGACATCCCAGAAGGAATTATTTTTCAATTTAATTTCCTTTGAATGGCATTTCCAAGTACAAATGTTAATAGAAGATTGGTGTCCTTTCAAATTTATACCATTTTGTAAGCATAACTGCACCGTAAATTCTCTTGACTTTTTTCTGGTTAATTCAGGCTACTACAGACTTTACTCTTAAAAGTAATCCCTGATTTAATCAATCCCCATTTTTGTAAGGTAAACAGGTTGGTTTTTTTTAAACTTCGTGTAACGTGTACTAACAAACCCTGAACTGATCATACATAAGCATGCTATTTCAGTTAATTCAGATATCAAAAGCTGTATTTTCATAGTGTGCAAGAATCAAACCCAATCAGGTTCAAATTGAGACAAACTCCTCCTCTAAAGCAGAGCAGCTCTATTAGCACAGCCTGTGGGCTATACAGAATCTCTCATCTACCTCCCCGTACCTCTAGATTCTGACATTCCTGAGCTGAGTTGGTAGGAAGGCCAATCCATCGGATTTCCTTCTTCTCCTTTGAAATTATGTTCATTGCCATCAGGACATTAAGGGCATCGTAAACTCTCCGTCTAATGTTTTTCTGATCATAAGCCTGCTAAGAAAACAATGCAGCATTAATTACAACAAAAGACTTCAAAAAGAAAAAGACTGAACACATCCTTCATAGATACGTAAAGATAAAAGGCCAAAACAGCAGTTCAAGGCAGAGTATTAAAACATGACGCCATCATCTGTGCTACTACCTGGGTACCACATGAGCACGTCTGGCACGGTTGAAAAGCCTGACAAGACCAGAGCTGTCCTTTATTTTTTATTTTTTTTTTAAGGTAATTCTTTTGGCAGACTTCTCCGTTGTGTTTATAACTTAGAGAGTTCAATCCTTCATTTTAATTCTGTATTTTCAAATTTCGGAGGGTAAGTCTGTATTTGGGAAGTAGTTAAGTAAGGGAAGGAACGTATGGAGCGTGGCAGGACAGTGCAGAAACAGAAGGAACAGAATCCCATGCTAAACCAGACAACTTTGTAATGGTGTAACAAGTTTCAACCATATTTACTTACTGAATCTGTAGCTAGGTGGCTGTTAGAATTTGTGAATTCTGATACCAGCTCATCAGCGACTTCATTGTATGACGTAGTTCCTTTACGTTGAACTTTTTCACAGACTTTCATTGAAAAATGCCTCAGACCCTTCCCATTTTTATCTCCTTTTTTGCTTCTCTTACTGGAAGGAGCAAAGTAATTATTTTAAAAAGTTGCCTGCTAAATAAGCTACTTTGTTACACAGCAAAAGGTCTATGTTTTGCAACATGAATCAGGACTCATGACATGTATTACCTAAATGAAAAATAAAACTGTTCTGCTTTTTTGAGTCAGTTTTGAGTTTCTTACAAGTTTGCAAAGAAGTGCACTGGAGCCCTTTCCCCCTCCGCGGTGATTTCTACATTGATAGAATTTGAACACAGCACTGGGAAGAGGCTTAAATGGCTTTGTAATTCATCTCCAGGCAGTTTCACAAAAGAGCGACAAAAAAAAAGGGGGGAAACCTCACCAGGCGTTTATGTGCCTGAAAGCCACACTTACAGCGAACTCCTGTGTTTGTGCCTAAAACAGAAAGGCTAAGACATCCCTATTTACAACACAGCAAAGCATACCTTAATTCTCCTAACAACCCAGTATCTGTGTCACCACAGTTAAGACTGAGATACAGGACTCCCGTTTGCAGAGCCTAAGTACATATTCATTGGGTTTATGGTGCCAGATTAGTAACTGGCAACTGTCAGGGTTATTTATCATTCACTTTCTTCCTCTAGAAAAGTAAGAGTTTAGGTAATGGTAGGGGGAAAACCAGGAGCAGTTGGTTTTATCACACAAGCTAGATTTGGATACATATTTCAACAGAAGCCTTTATGAACCTCAGCTGTGGTTTTTTTTTTTTCTTTTAAAAACCCAGCACTCCTAATCCCCATGCAGTTATTTGAGTAACCTGAGACAGATGAACAGGTAAGTTTTGGAAGCAAAGGGAAAGATAATCTGTTTACAAGTATTTGTCACACTGGAAACCAGAACAGTCCTGTTTCTGAAGATGTGTTTGTTTTTCACAATGCCCAGTATCATCAGTAACAGCAAACATATTTATCAGGAAGGGATAAAGCAAAGAGTAATGAATTATAACTACAAGGAATCCCATGCAATGCAGAGGAGTGAAAACTGCCAAAAAGTGGGGACTGGGTACCCATCTCCCTGAAGGGCAGCTCTGAAGAAGTAAACCAGGTATGACCATAAACATAAAATAAATAAATTCACTCATGCTCACCTTTCTGAAAAATCTGATTCTATAAATTCTCGAGTCCGTTTTCTGTCCCTAAGAAAAGACAATTCAAACTTAGATGAAAACAGTATTATACATATTCAAAACACAATCAATATACTTGGGGCTTAGCTGGGTACTAATGTTTACTGAAAGGGGGAAATAGTGCACACACAGCTTCACAAAATTTGAGAGAAGGTGGTTAGGACTTCGGAGGCTGTCTGAGCTCACTGCCAGACAAGTTCTATTCCCAACCTTTCCATGCTTTGCCCGTATGATTTTAGGGAATTCACTTTATCTGGAACTACAGAAAGTGCTGATAACCAAATCCCATCAAAAAAGGAGAAGTTGGGCTCCTTTGAAAATTCCTAAAATTCCTCCATGTGGAAGAAAAATTCTTTTAAACAGCACAGATGATGTCCCCTGTATTTTCAGGACATTGAATGCTTTGGTATCTTTAAACAAAAAACCAAGGTAAAATGCTAAACACATCTGTATTGGAGCTGATGCATATAGAATTGATACTCTGAAGTAGTCGTTGACATGAATTTTGCATAGAGTAGCAGTCACCAGCCAGTGCCCGTTTCCTTATTATTCTGTTAGCGACAGGAAGCTGACTTCAGAAGTGTTACTCCAAACTTGCCTTTTATGCTTGCAGCTGATACAATGCACGCTGCTCAACAACTGACAGTAGATTACATCACGTTGTTACCCTGCAGGTTCAAAACCAGGGCTCACAGCAGATACTTACACAGGTAAAAATCTGGTAGCGTTATGAAGGGAGCTGAACAAAAATGATGGATTTGAAGACCTGTGCCATGAGAGCCTGGCTGTACTTGGTTGTGTGATCCAGGACCAACAGCAGGGTTTCTCTCTTGGGCAACCACTGTCCATGGTGCTTAAGCGCTCACTCTGCACAACTGCGGGCAAAACGGCAGAGACTGGAGAGTGGTCCCCTGGCTGGTGGAGGTTGGATGGAGCCCTGAGAATGACTACGCTCTTCTCTTTTGATTGTGGAAACAATCTGGAATCTGTGAGGAGGAGTAAACAATGGGTAATGCAAGGAGTCTGGACTTGCAGTCCTCTGGAACTCTCTTGGGCAATGGCTCACCTCTTAGGTTTAGCAATACCACAGACCCTTCCTCACTTCTGTTCTTCAGATGAAAGTATGACCTACTGTTGTATAGACTTTTGCAGGGATCAGTATTGGTCAGCCAGCCTGGAGAACATCTCACTCCTTTTTAATGGGTGAAGCAATAGTCAGGCTCATTGGTAATGCTGTGTCTAGATTTTGACAGTATACAAATGGAAGGCTGGTGCTTCTCCTTGGTGGTGGATGCACTGCAGCTAGGCTTGTCTCTCAGCATCTCCCATCACTGAGGCTTGGATGAACCTTAACAAAGCCAAAGGGCATTGATCCCCTGGTTTAGCAAACTGTGAACAGATGCTACAGCTTTTCCCATCTCTGGGTACTGAAAGAACTTCTGCCTGGCCTTCACACTTCACAAAATTTGCAGAAACAAAGTAATCTTTGACAACTCCTTTTTCCAATAAAATCAGAACTTAGTGGATTCAAAAGATATTTCAAGAGATAAATACATACTCAGAAAAAAACTGTCCAGCTTAAAAACTGCTCAGCCAGGCATGCAGTTCAGTGACTCTATGCTGGGAATACAGCAACCCGAAGCACAAGCCTATGACAGTCCTTGCTGACAGCACAGAATGAAGAAACTCAGGGTACAAACATTATATTCTCATTTCTGCCATGCCCTAAATGCTCCATTTTCCCACACGAAAAGCTGGAAAGGTACTACAGACATTCATCACCTGTTTAGAAAAATTAACCCAGATACAGAAATAAATACATTTTTGATTTTCAGAGGCAAAGCACTACCACTGTCTTGAGACCAATAAGCTCAGCAGTACTAGTATTAAAAAAAAAAATAAATCATGAAATACTGTAAAGATCAGATTTCCTTAGAAGAAATAAAGATATTCATGTTACTCTGGAGTACCTCAGAATCCTGTGAAAACTTGTTGCTACTGTAAAATAGTAATAAAAAAAATACACCATTGATTACATTCAAAATCTTCCATTACGGCTTCATTGTTAAATGCCTCTTTTGAGGCATTTGTTTTTGACAGTCTCTCCCCACTGATACAGTTAACAGCAAAGCTACTCGGATATACCGTGGACTTAAGGAAAAAAATAAAGCTTCTTTTAAGAGGACTCAGGAATTTGTGAGAGTCCATTTGCACAGAGAAACAGACGCTGTCATAAACCAAAATGAAAACAGAAAGTGAAGCGACTCGAGCTTTTACCTCTGTTCCAGACATCAAAAGTGCGTAACAGGCTAAAGAGCAAACTCCTTTTAGTTGTGCAAGAACTAGAAGCCGTAAGGGAACATATAGATACAACAGTATAAATAGAGGGGAAAAACATCAGAACAGTTCCTCAAACATCTTTAAATAAACCAAAAAAATCTTACCCTGGGCCCCAGCCAGAAGCTTCCGTTATGTGCGTCTGTGTGACCATCGCTGGAGCGGGGTTATACGGACTCCCAATCAGAACACTCCCTGAATTGGTCAGTCTTTGTGATGTGCTTATGATCTATGAAATTTAGAAATAAAAACCACAGCTCTCAAGAAAACAGAGATTACCACAGCCCAAAATTCATACTAAGCATGGTACTAAGAAAAAAAGTACTAATGGTGTACCAGATGCAAGCTGCAGTCAAAATATGTAAGAGATGTCATCAGAACAACTTCATACATGAACGTAATTACAATGCTGTTTTCTGCTAACTGTACCTTACTGCTGTATTATTCTGATGGACAAGATTGAGACAAATGGAAATAATTACTAGGTATGGCAGATGGGAGCTGTACCTGTACACATAGAACGGTTTCTTCAAGAGTACATCTGGGCCATTTCTTGATCACCAAGCAACAAAGCCGCCCTTCCCAAGATTTGTCTCTTGCAATTGTCCATCTTTGGTACCAAAGACCATCTGAGCTGCAGGCAAAGCGTTCCCTGCAGTTTCTAGCATTCACAGGATCTCAAGGCACTCCAGCAAGCTAATAATACAACATTGTGCCTATGGAATGCAACGTAAAGTCTGTACAGTGTAGATAGGATTTACATTTATTCAAACCCAGTGACACTATATGTACGGTGGTTGTTAATACTAAGACACTTGGTCTCAATTTTTAAATCGCATCTAAGTTCATTCTTTAAAGTAGATCACCAGAAGAATTTAGATAAGATTTCAAAGTGAAACAGCATTAATTAGTTAAACTTTAAAATAAAACTCATTAAATTATTTTGATTCCAGTACATTAAGATTCATACCAAAGCTTCTTGGACAATGCTTTTTAGTAATTTACCTTATTTTGCTTTTTTAAACTTTATTTTACTGTACTCCATTTGTTAGTGACATTTTGTGTATCTACTGTATTAAACTTTCTAGTTTCGTTTACTACTTAACTTACCCAACACCCATGTAAGTAGATGGCAGATACTTCGGTATGCATCAATATTGTTTGAACAAATAGGAAAAAAAATGCTACCTGAAGCTTTTCCTTAGCTCACTGCGCATTACTTCACGTGCCTCCTGACACCACACTGTGATTACATGTATGCATTTTTTTTAATCTTAAAGACATACATTTACCTCATTTACTTGCAAGCAGATAGCTAGACAGAAACAAGTGAAACCAGAAATTTAGGAAAACCAAAACACAGGTACAAGATAGGCATTTACTGGTCAGTACTGGAAAACAAAAGATCCCCGCCCGGCTGCTTTGCAGACAGCATGCAGGCACAGGAAAGCTATCAACTTCTGTCAACTCACCGTCACATTGGCTTACAGTCAGAAACATTTTGTGACACTGACTAATTTTTAAAAGCTTTCTGAAGTTCAGCACTGGTGTAACAGCAGTATCTAAGTGAGGATAGCTAATGCAGTATTTCAATTATCCAGTCCAGTGACTTTTTCTATCAATTTCTTGCAACACTATAAATAACATTTATTTGCAGTAAGCATATGGTTCTGCCAGCGTACGGCAGACACATGTCAGGGGAAAAGATTTTAAATACTTTGCATACTGAAATGCATTTCACCACATTCCAACCTCTCTGAGGTTTCACATCGCTCTTCACATGCCTTGTAAATCACAGATCAAACATGTCATGAAAGAGTATTTTATGTCTGATCTCATCATTTTCTTGTGACAACCACTATAATAAATTGAGGTGGCAAAACCAACTCCGGGTGTTCCCCAGACAGATCCGTCCCGCATCTTTCTATCCCTTGGTGCCATCTAGTGGAGATGGGACCGGCAGCACGCGCTGCCAGAGCCCCCTCCTGCCCACGGCCGCCACTCGGGTAGTGCCCGTTGGATGGGCACTTACAGGCTGTGGCTGCAAAAGTGCAAAAATCCGCCCGTCCAACAGCTTAAAGCTGCACGTTCTTGGCTGCAAAGATACCAATGTCATGAGTATATAAATCAGTGTTATGTCACAGAATCACAGAATGTTTAGGGTTGGAAGGGACCGTGGGCAGGGACACCCTCCACTAGACCAGGTTGCCCAAAGCCCCATCCAACCTGGCCTTGAACACTGCCAGGGATCCAGGGGCAGCCACAGCTTCTCTGGGCAACCTGTTCCAGGGCCTCACCACCCCCACAGGGAAGGATTTCTTTCTAATGCCTAATCTAAACCTCGCCTTCTTCAGTTTAAACCCATTGCCCCTTGTCCTATCATTATCCACCCAAGTAAAGAGTCCTTCTCCATCCTTTTCATAAGGCTGCTTTAAGTACTGAAAGGCTGCAATCTGGTCTCCCTGGAGCCTTTCTTCATAGGAGAGGTGCTCCAGTCCTCTGATCATCTTCGTGGCCCTCTTCTGGACTTGCTCCAACAGGTCCACACCTTTCTTTTTTAATCTTGCACCCACGCACCGTCCCCTGTCCATCCAGGTGGGGCCCTTCAGCAGCCTCTGCAGCTCAGGCAGGAAGCGTCGAGTTCCTAGCACTGTTCACATCTTTGTTTGCAGGTTTCCATATTACATCAACACGAAGTCACACAGCTAGTTACACAAGTTAGCATTACTGGAGTTACGAAACTTACCATTTGGGGTCCAACATTCACATTGATTGGTCCTAAGGTTTTTGGCAAAATCTTAGTTGGGGAGTTGGTGCTGGAAACTGGTAATGTGATTATTGAAATATTACCTGAAAAAAGCAGTAAAAACAGAGTTTTAAACTACATCCTTAGTAACCTATGAATAACACTTTGGCAAATTCTCACATCGTTTTAACATTCTGGAACCAGGTTAGCTTTTTTGTCTTGTACACTGCAAACACACCCTCACGTAACAGCCTCCAGACCTTTTAACAGATGTCACAAGGACACCTCACAACACTACACTTTCACTATTTTACCTTTAAAATTTACGTGTTAGTATTTTATTTCTAGAAACAATTTCTATTCGCTCAAGACAAAGAGCACACGGCCTGCCATACCTCAGCATTAAAAGTTATAATTAATGACTGTATTTCTAGAAAGAAGTCAGCATACAAATCTTATTCATAAGCATGCATACAAAATATGTACCCACAGATCTTCATAGCCTTAACCATTCCTCATCTGACTATAGTGAAGTATTCTATAACGACCAGTGAAGTGAGCCTGTCACAGCCTATCACTGCACAGATGGAGTAAATGACGTCTTTACAACTTACCTAAAGTAATGGAACAGGCAGCTGGACATCAAGATAAAGCCAACCATGCCATCTCCAACCCAGCGTGTTCTCCTTCCAAGATGTTCATCATTTTTGTGATCCCGGACTGCTTATGGAGCTAACTCATCCTGCCTTCACACAGAGAAGTGCAGCTCTATGCAGAGAGCCTCACAAATTCTGCTGCTCTTCCTCTATTCCAAATCATACCTTGTAATCTTGATTATTCAGACTCAATTATCTTAATCAAAACTGTCACACAGCACTACCAGTAGCCCATGAGCATTCAAACTGCTCTACACAAGCCACTCAGAACGGTCAACACACTTATTTATTTATGGACATTGTGGCAGCAGCAGCTCCCATCTCCATGACAGTTTGAAAGCAAAGAGACCTGGGAATCGATCAATGAAATATCTCCCCCCATTCTCATGCACAGCCTTATTCAAAATGGGGAATGACAGTGGTGGGTCTGGAGGCAGAATCAAATACAAGGAAGAGCTGCCACAGCCTGGTAATCCAGAGTCAGCTTGGGTCTAGCTGGGGTCATGAGCTGTAAGGACAAGGATTGGCTCCTGAAAAGCTACTTAGGCGCTCTGGCACTAGCAGACAGACGCTGAAGGCATCTGAGGTGACGGGTTCCTTCAGAACAGACACCAGTCCTCACCACTGCCCTGCCCTGCCTTCCTTCCACAGGAGCTGGCCAACATTCAGCTTAGCCCAGATGGTCCCAAGCTGACTCAGTGGTGTTTGACATCTCTGTTTCCCGGTCTTTTCCCATATAACCTGTTCTCCTCCACTGACCACTTTTCTCTTCTCACTTTGGGTTGAACCATGATCTTTTCATAATTTTTTATTTTAGTACATCTATGTTTGGCCATGAGGTAACTGGAAAATCATAAATTCAACAGTGTATCTTCTCTGTAATACGAAGCAGAAACAACACAATTGAGAGAAAAAGGGTATTTCAAAAAGGATCTTCTGTAACTACAGCACAGAATCAGAAAAGATGCAGACATAACAAATCTCACCTTTATAAAAAATGAATAGAGATATGAGAAATATTTACAATTTGAGACAAGGATGTTCTAATGTTCTGTGTAAATTCACTTGGCATCTGGAGTAGCGCTACTACTTAATTTTCCAAAAGGTAGATTTGTATCTGAGAACATTTTCAGAAGCAGCTTGCAGGCTGTTGTCATCAGTGACACGCCCATCACTTCCCAGTACTACTGTAGAAATTTTCCTCTTTTCTGCTGCAGCTGAAAATTTTGACCCTTTTCTCCAAGATCAGCTCTCCTTCTATCTCTCCTTTCCTTTTTATTACCAGGGAAAAGAAAAATTACTTTCTCTGGTGCCAAAAGCATAAGGTCACATGGCAAAGTACAGTAGAATTCCGAAATGTCAGCGTTTGGCTTACCTCTTACCACAGGGCTAACATCACAAAGTCGTCTCCAGCGACACTTCCTGGCCTGCAAGAGGCACTGTAACATTATGTTTCACAATGTAAGATGGAGAGTGTCAGACTTACTGTACCTTACAATTGGCACTGCTGGCATACAGCTACATGTACACATCCGCCTACTGTCGTCCCACACCAACCGCTGCGCAGAGCTTGTTTCTTTCTCAACATGTGGCACATAGATTGCAATCTATTTCCACTTGCAGCAGTTTTTTAACACAGGTATGTGGGCATACACACATACACACACACACACCTACCTCCCCTCACACACGCATGCAAACTCTCTGAAAACTGTAGCTTAAAAATACAATATCCACAGCGAAAGCCACACACAACCACCAGATTTACTGTAGCAGCCCTGAAAAACAGACTAATTCCGAGCTCCTGCTGCACCATGCCTTTATTTACAAGGCTACCTAGAGGCATAGTCACCATTAGCGCAACTTCAGTAAATACAAGGGTTGTTCAAATTACTTGATTTTAAAAAGACAGTTGCTTACGCTTACACATCACAAGAAGACTTCTTGGGTAGAATTACAGCCAGTATCACCAGCATCACTACTCTTCTCTAAACAAAGAGAGAATCCAACTTCCAAGAGCATCCCGCCCTGCCTGCAGCCCTCACGCAGCAGCAGCCCTCACGCAGCAGCAGCCCACGTCCATGGGACACAGCTGCCACTGAAAGACCTGGAGCTGGCCAGGACCAGGCCCAGCACAATAAAAACATCACCAAACACTCGGAACCACCGAAACAAGTACAACCAGCTCCGAGAGCAGGCACTTGCTAGGATGGCTAGCTGTATTTTACACCCAATTTTTGAGTTCAGTGCACCTCTGTTTGCTGGCAATTTCTAAAATTCTGAAGGCAAGGTAGTATTGCAAAACAGCAAGCATCAACAGGAACAATCTCTTCAAGTTTTATTTATAAAACAGCACAGAAAAAGTAGAAGGAGGAAATAGATGCCACACGGTTTGTAGATCATCTAAAAACATTTAACAGACCTCTAAAAAAATATTCAACAGATTTCTGTATTCAACTTAAAGCAGAACTATCACCAAACTGATTATATATACTTTATCACACAACAATGGTAAAAGGCTTTAAATATGATCAAATTCCAAATAAATGCCAAGTCTTAACAACACCCATCATTTGGGAACAAAAAAGATTGCACTGACTTATGTTCCACTGAAAAACAGCAGTGTGTACGAGGTAAGCTAAACACAATGAGACCCATCAGCCCCCGAGTCACGGTAATCTTACTGCATGGATGAAAAAGGTCACCAGAGATGGATCAAACTAGAATGATTTGTATAATAATACTCAATTCTTATATAATGTTTCTCAGCAGTACTTTTGAAGCACAAAGGAGGTCAATGTCATTATTCCCATTTTACCTATGGAAAACGGAGCACATGGGAAAGAAACTCACTTAAATATCTCAGAGAGAGGCTTTAACTGCCCTATATAGAAAACCACCACAAACAGCACGTTCATCACTGATGTAAATTCAAAATAAAAATCTGTCAGTGAATGCATGTGTGTTTCTCTTAGAACAAAGCACTTTGCTTCTACATAAATTATTTTTAACTCTCAGTCACTGCTGTTGTTTCTCATGGAAAAAAAAGAGTTGCTAGTCTTTCATATTTGAAAAAAAAACCATGATCACTAAATAACAATAATTCTAATCTGCATTTGCAAAATATTTGTACTTGCAGAAAGAAAAATTCAATTTAAATGATCTTTAGCTTCAAGCAGTCACAGAACAAAGTTACTCCATTCTACATACTTGTACGCTCACATGCACACACTAAGTAACCATTCCACAAGACTAACTTTACATCATTATGTGGCATCCTAAATAGCTTAACTTCACACAAACAACATGGACTCCTACATAAATATGAAGCTATAGAGGCTTTTAGTGATTTTTTTTTTTCCTGTGTAACTAAATCCGTTAGGTCTGCAGCTTAGTTGCAAAGATAATCAGAAACAATGTCAGAGAATCTATAGAATCTGTCACAGGCACTTTGAAGGAAACCATAGCTGATGAGAAGCACACACCAACCAGCTGGGGTCACACACAATGCATACGTCAACAAAAAAAGTCTTTGAATTTTTAAATAAAACACCAGGGAAGTGTTGGTAATTTGGATTTCATATTCAGAGCACGGAAACAAACATCCACCTTTTTTACAGCGTATCAATGAACAGCCATTTTAAATAATACAGCCTATGGCTTCATGGTAGTAGCAAAAAACCCCAAACAAAAAACAATTCAGAGTTGTGAAATACCAGCAGCCCATTAGGATATTTTGCAGTAACATACATGAGGTGTCCTCAGGCTCCAATGTTACACTAAAACATAAATTGATCTCCAAGATCAGGATACAGTATTATAAAAGCATATACAAAACCCAAATTATTAACATGCTATTAGTGTGCATGTATTTTCTTGGTACATTTCTTCATTTCTTTACTGCACAAACTTAGTAGGCTATAAACCTAATTTGAAAAATTCCATACTACGTAGAAGCACATCCGTATCTAGAAATATATGAAACCAGAGATCTGTAGAAAAGAAAAGACAAAATGGGGCAGACGATATTTCAGTGTACTTCAGGCTTACACTGACCAGTATTTTTACTGTTTCAATTTGAGACAAATTTATAGGAGGTAACAGTTGCAAGAATCTCAAAGTACCAAGTACAGGCCTATTGATAACCAATTCTATTGTCTTGGTCATTTTAGCAGACCTGTTCAAGCACACAACGAACTCGCAGCACCCTTCAGGCCTCGAGCTGCAACCCCCCAAGTCCCTGGCCAAATATTGAGCACACTGCCACTAAAAATCACTTATGCAGACCTCATCACCAATGCTCGTTATTGCCCACAAGCCAGCACAGCCATGGCTATGGCTACGGCTATGCAGTGAACTCGCCTTCTTTTCCTTCAGCAAGGGGGAACAATGGGTATTTTTTGGCTGAGTCTGTTCCCAGGTCCAGTGAACGGCTCAGCCACCTACACAGCTATGCTGGCACGAAGCAAAGGACAATGTTTAAAAGCAGCTGCGAGGCAACCACACTGGCACTGTTGCCAGAGAAAACGTCTATTAAAGGAAGCAAAATATCACAAGGAAAGGCAGAAATTCATAAATATGTTAATTAAAAAAAGATAAGCCTTACTGCTTCCATTACAGTAGCATAGGCATATGGCAGTCCTGTGCACTGAGAACTTCCTAAAACGCCAGCCCTATCACAATTTAGTAAAAATTAGATACTGCATAAAAAATGATGTATTGAAACAAAGTTCATCATGAAGTTGTATTAAAGGTTAAGATTCCCACCCAAAGAAATGTGAATTGCAACTTGATCTGATTAAGGGATCCTCCCTCACGAAGCCCGTTACGAGACTGCCAGTCTAGAGCTGGACTCTCTTTTCCCTCCACAGCAATTAGCAGCACCACCACGTAAATTCATTGAATGTAAGAATAAAGTAACAAAAAAGTATAACTAAGGACAGTATGATCTACATTATACATTTTAAGATGAGAATCAAATATGTAACTCATAGTGAACCAGTTGAAAATCGTTGCTTCTTTCTTCCACACCGTATGAACTAAGAACTGTCGACTCACTGTTCACAGACAAGTGCTTCAGTACCCAGTATCTTCACTGGACAAGTGCATACCGGGACAGCCAACAGATTTCGTTTAGGAGGCAAACAAAACAGTAATCTATGAAATAAACTCATTTTTTACATGCAAGAGTATTCCCCATGAAAGATAAAACATGGTTTTAGTAACTTTTATAATTTTTTACAGGTGCTTACAAATTTAGAGTTCTTTAAATTTTCAGGTCATTGTCTACTGAAAATCGAGATTCTCCTCCAGATGGCTTCTTTGTGTATTTAATTGATCTGATTTACTTTGGGGAATTGCAGGTCATGAGGTCAAGTACTTTCAGAATATGCTAAAAGCATGCCAAAACAAGAGCCGAGGAACAGTATAAATAAAATTGCAACCTATCAAATACAAGGTAAGCCTTACCAGACTTTTCCCCATTTACATTTGATGTATTACCTCTACATTCCTACCAGCAGCTATGAGTTTTCAATGAAACAACCTTGTTGCAGGAGACATCTTGGGGTTTTTTTGGTTGGATTTTGTTGGGGTTTTTTTTGAAAATAAATTCATTGCCAGTTTTCTGGCTCAAAGTTTGGTAATTATTTTTCCCCAAAAACCAAGCCTTCCTGATAATTTTTACTGCTTTTGCTGGTGGTTTTTTTTTTTGTAACTGTAGTAATTCTGATCGATTTGTCAAGTTTGTGAAAAACATTAACTCATATCTAACGCCCTCAGCCCCTAAACTAACTATTTTTGGTAAAATATGTACTTAACAAGGAAAATCAGAAGCATCACAGAATGGTTGGGAAGTACCTCCGGAGGTCATCTTGTCCACCCTCCCTGCTGAACCAGGTCAGCCAGAGGAGGTTGTCCAGGATCATGTCCAGACGGCTTCTGCAGATCTCCAAGGATGGAGACCCTGGGCAACCTGTGCCACTGGGCAGTCATCCTCACAGTAAAAAAAAGTGTTTCCTGATGTTCAGAGAATACCTCCTCTATTTCAGTCTGCGCCCATTGCCTCTGGTCCTGTCACTGGACACCACTGGAAACAGCCTGGCTTCATCCTCTATGCACCCTCCCCTCAGATATTTATATACATTGATAAGCCCCCCTATGAGTCTTCTCTTCTCCAGACTAAACAGTCCCAGCTCTCTCAGCCTTTCTTCACAGGAGAGATGTTCCAGTCTCTTCACAATCTTAACAGCCCTTGGCTGGGCCCTCTCCAGGATGCCCATGTCTCTCTTGCGGTGGGGAGCCCCATAGCTAGACCCAGCACTGGTGTGGACAGGAAGAATCGCCTCTCTCGATCTGCTGTCAACACTCCTCCCCATGCGGCCCAGAACATCGTTAGCCTTCCTCGTGGCAAGGGCTCACTGCGGGCTCACCGCCACCTTGCTCCCCACCAGCACCTCCAGGTCCCCTTCTGCAGAGCTGCCACCCAGCTGGTGAGCCCAGCTGGTACTGGTGCCGGGGCCGTGCCCCGCACTCCTCAGCCTACTGAGGAACCTGGTGGGCAGAACACCCCTCAGCCGTACCACACACAGCCTGCGCATTTCAAGCGCACGCTTCCTCCGAGACTCCTGCTTCCCGGGTTCAGTCAGCAGCGCACTTACTGTGCCCCCCCGCCGCACCTCTTCCAGACCCCCCCCCCGCCCCCCCCTCCCCGCCCGTTCAGGTTGAACTAGGAACGCCAGAGCGCGGGGTCCCGGCCGGGCCCGCTCCGCCGGGCCGCAGGCGATGGCGGCCCCCGCTCAGCCGCGCCTTTGTCC